>MQRK01224621.1:0-10830 GCA_001938485.1 Girardia tigrina | reverse complement strand
ACTCCCTTTGCCCTCTTTTTGATCTTACCATCCACATCAATGGCATACATCTTAGACCGTAATGCCACAAATCTAGAGATGATTTGACCATTGACTTCATCCTTAAACTTCCCAAGGACGTTCTTATTTGATGTTGAATAATTTGGATGGTCATTTGGATAGTCTGAGGTATCCATATGTTGAGCCATTTGAAAAAACTCCGCAAACAGATCTTCTGTATGAATCTGATAGACGAAGCTGTCAGTATCCATATACATTAGCTGTAAATTGTGGTTGAATTTAGGGACCATGATGTTATAATGGAAGTCGTACATCAAAGTTTTGGATAGATCCAGGATTGACATCCCCACAAACAAAACAAAGAGATACTTCACAAATATCTTACTCGCCATGGGTTTCTACATGAAGAACATTTAGAGGATATCAGATTAACTTTTTGAAATATCCGAAATCAATTAAATTGAGGGATCCGGTATATGTTAGAAAGAGCAAATTTAGCTACCATGTAAAGGACATTAGTGATCGCAATTATGATCTTTATCGGCTTATTAAACTCCAATGATGTCTTCAGCATTTTTATTAAATTAAATTATATATTTCTTTTAATTAACTTATATCAATTCCCAACGGATAAGAATATACATGATTTCGTGGATATTCCTTTTTATTATCATATCCAGACGATGCTATTTTTGTTCTTGAAACAATATATAATTTATGTTTTTTAGATATAATACCTTTCTCTTCTTTCAGTAAATAAGAATTTCTAAATAAAATATTTATCATATTTCCAAATGTTATATCTCTTACTCCTTTATTTCTAGAATTTTCCTTTTTCTCATTAGTTTTTATTATAATATCTTTAATACTATAATCCTTTGATCTTATGGCTATAATTTATTCAATGATTTTATCACTCCTTATTTCATTACATTTGTTTTTAAATATTTTAATAAATAATCTTTCAATGTCTCGCGTTTAAAATCAAACAAATTTTGTTTGGCTATATTGTAATCTTCCATACTTAACTCGTTATCTTTTAAAATATTTCTAAATTTATCAATAGATGAAAATTCTGTTTCTTGTAATATTTTCTCTATTTCTGCATAAGATTCTCCACGTAAATAATTATATGGAAATATTCCCTTTTTCGGTCTTAATTTTTTTTCTTTTTCATCATAATATAAAAGATTGTACTTATTGAAAATTTTACAATCCTCACCCTTAATTTCATTTCTACATGCTTCTAAACTACGACCATATGAAAATTTTCTTGCATCAAGAAATAGCAAACATCCAATTTGAAATGAAATATAATCTTCTGATGTTTTAGGAGGAACACTTACTTTTATTTTTCTTTCCGCACATTTATCTAACAAATCTTAAATGAAATGAGGGTTATCATATGTCGCATTACTATAAAATATAACTGGAATAAAATCAATTTTTTAGCTCCTAAATTACATATGCTGTGAGCTGCTCCTCGATATCTTCCAGTCAGATGATCATGATCCTTTACTTTCATTTTTTTACGTATTTGTAGTATCATGTCTAAAACGTTTACCCCAATAATAACAGTTTTTACATCTTATAAAATTAGCTAAATCCCCTGGTCTCATTTGTACTTTTTTTCTTGTTTAAATAAAGCACTAAATTGTTTATTTATTTCTAATAAATAATCAATATATCTATTAATAGAATCTTCTATAAATTCTTTATAATAACTTTCTTGTATTTTCGGTAAATCAGAATGAAAAGTTAAACCTTCGGCAAAAGCTTTTTGTTTCATTAAATACACAGTTTTTTCACTATCATTATTTTCAATATTATTATCAAATTCAATAAAATCTATTTTATTTTTTTCTCGTCAATTTTTTCTTTACATAATAAATTAAATGCCTCTATATCAGAATATATTACAAAATGTATTTTATTTTTAAAATGCCAATTTTGAAATTTATAATTAGATTTTTTAGGAAATGAAGCTTTAGTGGGATCATGTTTTTCACAATCATTTAAATGATTTTTATATGATTTTTCCAATCTAAAAAATACCCCACAATTCATACATAAATTTTTTGAAGATTCTTATCATTATTTAAATATACTGAGATATCTATACATCTAACTATATGAGATTTTTTTATATACTATTTTCCCCAACTCTTATTTTTCTCAAATCTAAATATATTCTAATATTGAAACCTCATGGATTCCTATGAGAATATAAAATCGGTACAACATCCCCACTATCAATGAAAACATTTACTTCATCTTCTTCCCCCACTCGATTAGTTAAAGTTTAAAATCCTCAATAGAAGATGGAAATTTAATTTCTTTGAATATTTCATCATAATATTCTTTATCTCGGTTATAAAAATTATCATATATACAAACTTTATATTTATTATTCATATTCCTAATTTCATCCCATTCTCGATGTTGAATATAACACAAGAGAAAACATATATCGTCAAAATGTCTAATATTTATAATATTTCTTGATTTTTTTCATTCTTTCCGGTAATTCCATATAACTCTCCGAAATAGAGTTTTTATATTTCGAAATCACAAATTCAATATTTCTTATATCTAATACTGAAAATCCAGAGCCGTTTTTTGTATGATTATCTATTTTCGTATTTAATATATTAAATCCATCTTCAGCAAAATCTACTATATCATTTTCAGTTCTCATTATTTCATTATTAGTTTTAAAATATACTGGACCAACTTCTTTATACGATTCCACACCATCAGCTTGTTGCTCTAATCGATGAAACTTGTTGCCAAATTTATTTTATGGGATATATCTCATTTTTTTTCTTCGATATCTCACAATAAATTCATTAATATCTTAATTTTACAAATTTTCCCTGTGAAAATGTTTTTGTGATATATATTGCAGAATTTTTATAATAATCTTCAATATTACCACCATTATTTTCAATTGCACCTCCTGTTACACTTTGTAAATTGAAAATATTTTCATTATTTTGATGTTCTTTACTTTTATTTTTATGATTTATGATCCCACTTTTATTTTTAAAATGTTTGTCACAGCAAACACAATATAATGGATCGGTATTTGTATTTTCTTCTGATTCAGAACTTAAACATTCACTATTATTACAACTAATGCAATCATTACAACTATTGTAATCATTATAATCCATATAATTCAAATCAATACTACTTTTTTCTGAATCAGATGCTTCATCTATTTTTCTTTTTTTATGTTTTTGCTTTATTTTTATCAAACGCATGGTTTTATTATAATATCTTATTTGCGATTTTATATTTTATCGCAATCTTTCTCTTTTTTATTTCTATTTATAATTTTATGAATAAATTTTTCATGACGAGTTAAAACAATTTCACTATCTTCAACATTAATAATATTTGGCGGAATATTATCAGTATCAAAGATAGTAAACAACAAATCCAAATACAAACTCACGTCATTGTAAACATCATAGGGAATTTCCTTAAATATCCAATCGAGATGAAAACTTTCATCGCAATTATCTCCACTAACACAACAAGTAATTTTTTTAAGGATTATTTTCATTCAAAATATTATAGCGTTACGAATTTTCGAATATTAAGAAATACCAAAAAACCATACCGTAGTATGGCTAATTAATAAATTATTAGTATATTAATAAAAATTATACTTGAAGAAATGTTAGATTGTTTACAGATTATACTATTCTTTATCATCATTACTTGCATTACTTGTGTTATTATTGTTGGGGTTCCCTAAACCAGTGGTGATCCGTAGACATAAGAAAATTTTTGCAGTAAGAAAATTGTAAATTATTTCTTCATTATAATGTTAATTCATTTGTTAGATAATTTTAAAAATTTTTAATCAAAATCGAAATAAATAATTATCTAACAAAGTTCAATTATTATATAAAATTTTCTTTCTTTTTATTTATTTCTTTTCAAAATTACTTAATTTTTCTTCTTTTTATATTTACATATTTATAAATAGTCACAAAAACGCAAAATAATTCAGTGACAACTTTCATTCAAAATATGACTTTCATTTGACTGGGAAAGATAAAACTTGAAACATCAAGATAACAATATGATAATTTTAATGTAAATTCAGAAACATGATTTAATGAAGCATTACAGTATTTTATTGTCTAATAACAAATTTAGTTATTGAAAATTGTTAAAATTAACAAATTTTCATTAATTTTTTTCTTTTACTGGGAAGATTAAATTCTCAAGGTACACCTAAATAAATGTGGTGTCTGTTCAATATAATTAATTTTTCTTGAAATACAATTTAAGAATTTAAAATACAATTGTTATTCTTCGAAATATATGTTGAAATGGCATAGAAAAAACAGTTCGATCATAAATGACTTATTTTAAATATTTTCATCTTTCCATTTATTTTATTTTAACTAAATTTGACTATTGAAAAAGTTTCAGAGTTATTTTAAAATTAAATGAAAAAAGTCTTTTATTTCGACTTCGATAAATAAATTCACTTTTATCAATTATAAAATATTTGTTTAAATAATCAAATTTCAAACGGCACTTTTTCAAATGGACGAAAAAAATAACACGAACGAATTGTAAAATTGTTTTTTTTCTGATTTCTCCGGTAATTTTAACCGGATTTTCGATCAGCGGAAATCGTGACGCAATTCGTCACGAAAATCCGATAATTGAGCAGTTTGAAAAAATGATGAATGAGGAACGAAACAGCGATTACGACCGAATATTCAAAGACGAATCGACCGAGAACGACTTTTACGACGAGGACGAGGACGAAAAGATCGAAAAAGCGATCGAGGACGAATTGAAATCGCATTTCGTCGACGATCCGATCGAAAGTGACGCAACTTTGAATTGTCCGGGTTGCATGAGCACTTTGACGATCGATTGCCAGCAGTGAGAGACCGATGGTCGATGATGACGGCCGATATTGACGGTTCGATCTCCTTCCAGACACGAGCACTTCAAGAACCAGTTCCGGGCCATGTTCGTCGAGAACTGCGACGTGGACGAGTCCGAGTCCGTTGTGTGTCCTCTGTTGTCCAGCAACAACAAGCCCGTCTGCGATCCCGTGACGCCCGACGACCTCTTCCACCCGGTGTCGTGTCGCGTCTGCCGCACCAAGGTCGGCGTGGTCGACAACAAGAGCGTCTATTACTTCTTCAATGTTATTCCGAGTGACTGAGACCGAATAAATGTCTTCGCTATTCGCTTTTCTATTTGCTGTGTGTTGCGATCGATGGTGCGTTCACGTCTGGCGTGCGCATCGATCCAGAGAGAGACGAAGCTCATTTTTGGAGCTCTTTTGTAATGTGACAACTGTTGCTAAATCTGTAGTGTCCGGGCTCGTCCTCGGGAACGAGTGCTACAGTGAGGTCCATTAAATTATATAGAAGTCCATTTGATAGTAAATCCATATCTAAAATTGAATGAAAAATAAAATTTAACCAATCAAAATATTTTACCAACAAACATACTTACTCAAATGTCCATTTGATAATAAAATGTCCACTTGAGAATAGAAAATATATGAAAAAATATTTTCTACCCCTTAACACACATTCATACATACCTATACACACAACATACACACGTTATATTAGGACCATTTGATAATATAATGTCCATTTAACAATATAAAATTTTTAATTAAATTTAATGTATTTTTTTACTTTAGAAAACTTAATTGAAAAATTTATGAAAAAACATACAAATATCAGAAATTTTTCAATTAAGGTTTTAATAAAATTTTTCAATAAAATATTTTAATAAATTTATTTTAAATTACAAAAATCAATCATATTTTTCAAAAATTTCTTTTAAGAATTACCAAAGTAAAAAAATACATTAAATTTAATTAAAAAATCAATAAATATTTTTAGAAATTGAATCGTTTTCAATTAAAAAGTTCTACACTGAAAAAATATTTCATAAATCTCATAATTTTAAATATAAAGCATAATTTAAATAATTTAATGGAAAAATGCAAATGAATAAAAAATATACAAAAAACTCTATTTAAATTAACAAATGTCTAAAAATATTATTATTTATTATGTAAATTATTATATTAATTAACAAATATCATAAAAATATTTACCTTCCATTAGTTATAAATGCAGATGCAAAAAATCCACGATATAAAAAGTTTCGCTATTAACGAATGGACCCTACTGTATACTGCCCCCACATATTATGTAATCTGTATATATTACATAATTTCGTTTCGAATTAGCGGAATAACTAGCGGAATGGATGAATAAAATTGTTAATTAATTAATAAAAAATGAAATAATTAATATTTAATTGATTGAAATTCAATCAAATCAAATTTAATCATTTATTTGTTAAATAATTTATTTAATAATTAATTTATTCTTTACTTTATTTACTTTTTATTCATTTATGTAATAATTAATTTATTGATTCACTAATTTATTTATTCAATGATTGAATAAATAAATAAATTATTTAATAAATAAATGATTTAATAAAAGAATAACTGTATAATTAAATAAATCATTAAAAATAAAGTAATTTTATAAATAAATCTTCACTGATTGCATAATATGTTGGGACAGTATAACACTCGTTCCCGTCCTCGGACCCGATCCAGAACGCTTCCCCATAAAAACTATCCTCGTCGGGCATCTGTTGATCCTCATCGCGGGCCCCTTGACTCTCGACCGAACCTCCATTGTTCTGAGCCTTCAACAAACTACATCCTCCGTCAATCTCCCCCATCTCAATTGCCACTCTCAAAAGAATCTTCCGTATTCCCACCAGTTTTTTCAAAACTTTTCATTCATTCAATTTCAGATCATTTAGTAAATGATTTCTGATCATAAGTTTTTTGTACAAAAGAAGAACAAGTTATGTTATGATCGGGAAGTAACGTGAACTTTCCAATGCGCGAAAAATTAATTATGAATCAATATAGGTAATAATGAGTTAGTTTAGTAATTTTTTAGAAATTATTTTCTTATTCTATCTCGGATTTCATAACCAAAGTTTTTACCAATATTTTAGTTGACTCTAAAAATATTAGGGAATCACCTCTCGATCCGAAGGTTGTGAGTATCTTTTTGATGGTGAGGGACATATTTTCCCACATTTTTTTGATATAGCAGACATCTCTATAAAAGCATTCATTTTTTATTACAATCAAATAAAAAGTGTTCATACAATTATCATAGCGGAGAAGATTATTCGTATTGTCTTGAGACCCGTTGAGGCTGAAAATGCGATCAAGGTTCTCCATGGTGTTGATGTAAATGCACTTTCTTTTCCTTTTACTCATCTAATTGAACTTCCATTAACCACTGCTGCTATTACTGAGTCTCAAAAGGACGTTAATATGAAATTGTTCGGCGAGAATGATGACGCTGATTTATCAGGTGCTGAAGAACTTTTCGTGTCTAGAATCAACATCCATACTAAGAAAGTAGCCCTCGGGAAAGCTGCTCCTGTTTCTTCATCTATCTACATTTACAAAACTCCTGAGCGACCAATCACTGTTCAATCTCAAATACACGCCTCTTCTTGTAGTCGCTCTCGTTCCCCTGTTTGCTCTAGAACTCACTCTATCCCTTTCAGCTGTGAGTCTTATTGTTCCTGTCACTTTGATTTCATCTGCTTCTCTAGTCAGCTTCTATACCCCCCTTCCACCACAACAGTCACAACTATTTCATAGTCCTGATGACAATCAAATGGACTGGGAAGGCTCTTTTTATAACTCTGGCCAAACACCTTCTGCATCTGAAAAGGACTCTATTATTACTCCAACTCTTGAAAAAAATGTCAAGTCCAGCTGATCTCAACTATATTTGTAAGCAACTTGGGGATAAGAAATTTCTTGATAAATTCCTTGAGATAATGCTGAAAAGAGTTAATCTGGCTGTAGCCAAGAATAATGATCAAATTATGTCAACTATTATTCTTTACCTCAGTAAAAAACTTAACATATCTGAGGAAAATATTCGTAAAAATCGCAAATTCACTGCTCTTTGTAGATCTTTAGTTGTCGTAAAAATTCGGAGTTTGATCAATCCTGATCAATCTCGTTGACATTCTGTGTCTGAGACACTACTAGAATCTCTTGTCCGCATTATAACCAGTCTCCCTTCTCTTTCCTCTGAGCTCTGGGATGCGCCCACATCTGGTAGTAATATTGACCTTTTTTTTAATCATTTTATTCATAATGACAAAATCCTTTACATTTCTTCTGAAATTGGTTCTGAAATCCCTCTTGGTGATCTTGATTCCCCTACTATAAACATTACTCCCGAATCAATCACTAATAATGAATTCATTGTGGTTATAATTTGTATAGAATCATGTCACTGGATTGTCATATTAATAGACTATGTCAGAGGTGCCTCCTTCTGGTTTGATCCTCTTAGGACCTTCTCTGAATTGGCCAATCAGCAGAGGTCTGTTGTAAGTTAATTGTTAACAAAATAAACTCCTACAATTTTACAAAATTTATTAATCCTCTTACATGTCATATTGATAACAGATTTGTTCAGGTGAACTCATCGGACTGTGGACTCTTTGTTTGTCTTTTCCTTCTCTCATTTTCTTGCTTGTCCTTTTGTCCTGAGCTTTCCCTCTTTCTTCTGCGTCGTCTTCTCTTTTCTCTCTCTTCAGGCACTCATTCTGATCAACTTGGATAGGGGAAGACCCCTGCTACCCAGCTTCTTTACTATCTCTCTTTTGATCATTCTTATGTTGATGCATACTGTGTCAAGTACATCAATTCTCCTTCTACTTTTGTTTTTCCTGTTTACCTAACTCGAGCAATTCTTTCGAAGAACAGAGACTATATCTTGATAAACGTCTCCCTTTGTGATATTGTTGGTCGTTCTGTTCTTCACTTTCCTGTCTTTTTCTGTAATTCCCACTGGGTTCTGTTTTCTGCAAATCTCTCTACCAGCTCTCTGACAGTTCATGATCCGACAGGCTTACTGAGCAACTCTGCATATCAAAAAGAGTTTACTGCATTTAGCGACTTTGTGTATCATAATTGTGTGCATCACTCTCAAATCTCTGTTGTGGATGCTGCTCCATACTACACTCGATCATACAAAGTGATTTATAGTGGCCCGCTCATTTGTGGATACATGAAGCACATTTTAACTAAGCATAGAAATAATATTATTAACGTCAAATCTATCCGTCTCCGTGCAAGAAGAATCATATTAAACACTAAAATTCAAAAACCTAAGAAACAACACATTAAAACTTCTACAATGTTCCGTGCTGCTCGTGTTGCACTAGCTGAAAAGATACTAACAAATTATGCTTCTTCAGACATGGAGATATTCTATAAAAATGTGTTAGATAATTGTTACTTAATTAGAAAAGTAAAACCAAGGACACCGTACTTTGGTAAGCCTGAGAAGCGTGGTAAGTTGAGTGGCTCAAAGCTGACATCTATATTTTATTCTAATCCAAAAGCAGCAATGAAACATATTCTTCCATCTGCTCGGGTAGACTCTTATCCGTCTCCAAAAGTTTTTACTGAATTTATTACTAATAATTGTAGAAATCAAATAAATCTTTGTAATATTAATTATAATCCTAACTATTATAAAAGGGGTCCACACTTTGAATTTCATATCCCTACTCCTGAAGAGATTGTTGCGTGCCTTCAAAGCAAGTCTCAATCAGCTCCTGGGATTAGTGGTATTACATACAAAGATTTATTATTTTGTGATCCTACAGACATTCTTCTCCATCACCTCTCTAAAATGATACTTGAAAGATTTGAAACTCCTCAGCCTTGGAAGAATTACAACACTTTAATGATTCCTAAATCTGGCAAAGATGGAAAGTATCATCTACCGTCGTCTTGGAGAGGAATTGCTCTGCAGGAATGCATTTTTAAAATATTAACAACTCTCTTGTGTAACCAACTAATTTGCTGTATCAATCAGAATGAATTACTTCACCCACTACAGAAGAGTCTTGGCCCCTCTGATGGCTATGTTGATCACATCTTTCTGATCCGAGCAATTATTGACTACTACAGAAAGTATATCAATAAACAGGTGGTAATTGCGTTCATGGATATGGCTGCAACCTTTGATACAATTTCAATTGGTCATATCCAAGATCTCCTATTTTTAATGGGAGCGAACGGGAATGTCACTCGGATAATTGGTGAATTTAATAAGAACTGCTCTACTACTGTCATATGTGAGAATGAATCTACTGCTTCCATTAAAATCAATATTGGAGTCCGTCAGGGTTGCCCCTTATCTATGCTGCTATTTAATATTGAAATAAATCCAATCATTAATGAAGTTGAAGTTCGTAGATGTGGTGGGATTATGATTAGACGTGGGCACGTTTTAAAATTTTCTAAACGTTTAAACGGTCTTCGTTTAGCAAATTAAACGTTTAAAAAACGTTTAAACGATCTCTAATTTCATTGATAGATGTGGACACTTTTATAATTTTTTAAACTTTAAAACGGTCTTCGCTTAGCAAATTAAACGTTTCTTTATTAAAACAGTATGTATCATATACTTCTTTCCAACAATCTAATTCGCAAACTGCGATAGGGGTATCTTCTAACACTCAATCATTACACACACAATCACATACATCAACATTTTTTACTTTTTAATGAAGGACACTGATCATCTCTCCTTGTGATCATGCATCCTCGTTTTCCTGGTCTTTGTCATATGCCTGTCTATAATCTGTAAACATTACTTGTCTAGAGTTTCCTTCATTTGTTCTTGTTTCGAATTTTGTGATTGCTGATGAAGTCATGAAGATCTTCACCATCCATCTGTTATT
>MQRK01224620.1:0-12614 GCA_001938485.1 Girardia tigrina | reverse complement strand
ATTAATTATACAGACGGTAGACGAATCACGATTGCAGATTTACCGGGAATCATTGAGGGGGCGCATGTAAATGTCGGATTGGGACATCATTTTCTAAAACACGTCGAACGAACGAAACTGCTATTGTTTGTTATCGATATTTACGGATTCAATCTGCAATCAAAGTCGTTTTTAACGAGCTATCGATCTCCTTTTAAAAAGATTCTGTTATTGAATCGTGAGTTGGAGATATTCAATTCACATCTGCTCGATAAACCTGCCATTTGTCTCTTAAAAAGGGTCGATGTCACTGGAGAGGAAAAAATCGATACCGAGCGGATTCTTGATCGGTTGGGTGAGCTTCGAATTTTGGGACCCCGCGACTCAACGCTCACCTCCCATCACCGGCACGCTGCGGCCACCATGCTGCGCCCGCTCTTGCACCACCAGTTAGTATTAAGAACACCAATTTGACTTTTTTTTAGCAAATGAAGAAATTTATTAAAACAAAATTTATTGGATAAAAATTAAAATGATTATTAATTATTTAAAAAATATTAATTCGATTTATTTATTAAAAATTGTAAAAAATAATTTAAACATTACATTATTTTAGATAATAAGAATTCAAATATTATTCATCCATCTGGATAGGAGAGACACAATTCCAAATCAACATACAACATTCAAAATATTCCTCACAATGAGGAATATTTTAAATTGTTTGAATGTGTAATTCTATTGATGCTGTATGTTGCTTTAAGTATATTGAAATTAGAATGGTGATTCTCCCACCCAGATGGAAATTGGTATTTTTTATTTAAATTTAAAGTGATTGACTATTCGAACATAATTAAAATAATCATTTGATAAGTTTATATTTTTTAATTTAACAATTAAAATTAAGTGTAATATTTTTTAATAAAATTGAAATTAAATGCATTTTTAATAATTTGATTACATTTTTATTATTTTGGGTTTTATTAAGATATGGTTTAAATTATTATTATTAATTAACATTTTTTAGAAGTTAAATATTTTAAAAAATGACTTAGAAAAATTATTCGAATAATCATGATTGAAAATAAAAATAATAAAAAACAAATTAGAACGATGACAAACTTTCTGAGAGTTGTAATGACTCAAAAAAATCAATTGAGAGTTGTCTCAATGTTCTTAATATTATCAACAGTTGATTTTGAGTACCCGTTATCATAGAATAATTTATCAAGGATTTATTTACGTTTTCTATATATGACAGAACTTATGAGCGAAAGAGAAGACTTTTGATCATATTACAAAGTAAAGTTCGACAATAAATCTTGAATCCAAGAATGAATTCTAAATGAAGGTAGGAGTAATATTGATCTGGGACTAGAAAACATAACTAAATTCTCAAAATTTAAAAATTCTGTGCACTCAATATAAGAATAATTGAGGGGTAAGTGAAATCTAAAGTTTTATGACAATGAAACCGTCAAAATTGATTAGAAAAAAATCATTTTAAATGTCTCAATAACTTTTTATTGGATAACTTACCAATTTAAATTAATATTCCGAAATATTTCAATTAAGTATAATTTGTTATTTTATTTTACCATTTTTGGTTTTTATTTTGTAATGATATGAAAAAAAATGCTGATGATGAACGAGGCATAGCAAAGTTTACAATGACTATTTTATAAAGAACTTCCCCTAATTCATATTGCACCAATAAATATGATGAGTTCACGAAAACTCAAAGGTCGGTGTATTCCTGTCCATAAAAGCATTACTTAATAAATTATGGAAAAGAAATCTGATATGGATAATTTATTATTTAAATAAAAAACAGTAGACATGTAATGTTTATTGTTCATTGAGAATATTGTTCTTCAATAAGATATACTCAATCAGTACAAAGTCCGAATGATTTTGAAACCGATCGATTTGGAATGAGCCAGTGATCATGAGACCCATGGTGTGAGCAAAACACAAAATATTGATGCACTAATCAGTAAGTAATACAGAAAGTCCTTCTCTATCAAATAGTTTAATTGGATTATGCGACAAATAATTTATTAACACTGATAGATAGTACAAGGCCAGACGATTAAATTATTCTAATAATATATGGATGAACTATTTTATGAAAACTAATGAATTAGCATAAACAGTAACTAATTGTCGCACTTTTTGCTATAGCCATCCTCTTTGATATCTTTTTAATTATATACCCAATGACTACGCGAAATATGGTCACATTATACCTACATTCTTCTTGCAAATGTGCTTCAATTCATGTGACTGCCTGAATCATAACAGATTAGATACTCCAGGAAATATGTGGTCTAAATAAAAGCCCTTACTCTCATTGAAATAAAATTAATACTTAGAAATTGTAATACAAAACAATTACTACATATAGGTAATAATATGTCTGTATGGGATTCATCCGGAATTCAGCCATAGATAAACACAATATTGGAAAGATTATAAAATTAAAGTGTTAAAATTAAAAGTTAGAAAAAAATAGTAAATTTTATGTTGTTCGTATAAGCTAATGTTTTTCAATCTGGGTGATATCGCACACCAGTGAAGTTTAATCATCTTCTGGGGCAATTTATAAATGAATGAATTATTTTCTTTTTCTTTTTAGAAATTGGCTTGTGTATAAGGACGCTTTATACTATTGTAAATCAATACTAAGTCAAGTTCACGACGTGTTACTGATAAGTTGTCACTAGCCGATCGGTAAAATCATGTGCCATACGAACGTGATTAGTTGCAGGTTACAGTAAAGCAGTCTTCAAGGAGCAGACTTTCTCAGTTTATTATTATTTGGACGAAGACAGTTTCCTTTTATTCTATCACTTTGTATCGTCATAATCGAGTGTATCAGGCGTATTTCAGACTTTAAATATACTAAAAAGAAAATATGGTTCAAATTGCTTCGAAAAAATGAAAAATTCCTTATATAAAATAAGTTTATTATAATTTATTCTTAAAATTATTAATTTTCTACTTTTTACATTATTTATATTCATTCTCTCTGATTGTCTCTTTAGTACAGATCTTTTAGTCATCATTTGTCCCATTTTTCATAATATATGATAGAGCGGGAATTTGGCAAGCTTATTCACTTCTGATGCCATATTTTACTAATGTTAGAACTGATAGGTAATTAAAGGTTTGATATCGTCATTTTTAAAACAAACTGGTTCTATAGAAATAATAGGTCGAGATTTATTATTAATTTCATGTTTAAATAAAATAAGATCAAAAAATATAAAGGATACTAATCGGGAAATATATTATACAAATCTAGAAAACATAAAAAATTATATGGCCTAAAGGAGTTAATAACATCAGACTGAGTTCTTAACCCTTTTAATGTGGTTAAGTCAGTTAATGTGGTTTTTAAGTAAGCACATTTGCAAACAAAGTTTGATCGACATGCAAAACGATGGTGAAGTCAAACTTTATTTTCATTATGTTATGAATCTTAAAAAATGTTATAACATTCGAACCTAAGAGAGTAATGCGTTTTCTATTATTTATTAAGATTTAGAAGAATGAAACCGTAGATTAAGTACAAATAAATATATGAACCTGAAGCACGATGCAAGGCCACTATTTATAATTAAATTGTTTTCATCTGACAATAATAGTGAATTTGATGAAGAAATAGATGAATAAACCTATTTGGTGCTCTTGGTATCATTTTCTAACAATATTTTTGCGGAAAATAAGATGCCACTGAGGCTTTATAGCCCATGCAGTAAACCTGAGAATCACAATTAGATTATTCAAAAGGAAAATCCAAAGATGATACAAGGTTCTGGACCACCTCAGAGCCTCATGTGCATTGTGTTTTACCACGAAAAAGGAATAATTAAGTTTTACATTACTCTTGGAATCCTCGACTCTCACTTCAACCGTGAGCTGGTTAATAATGTGAAAAATTAGTGACAGAAGTTTAGAAATCATGACCCATAACAACAAACCACTGCACATTGATCATCGAACCATGGATGTTATAGACAAAAAATGATTTTCAGATAGTTTCACACCAACTGTATAGGCCTGATTTGAATCCGTGTGGTTTTTATCCTTTTCTATCCCCACAACGTAGAAAGAGTTCATGATAAATATTTTTAACTATTACTTGTATATAACTACAATTACAAACTGGTAATAAAGTCTTCAAAGTCTTACCAACATTAAAGAGAAGAAAATATTCAATCATAATAGACTAATTGGTTTTATAAAGCATGTTATTTTCTCGAATGGATCTTTGAGACTAATTTGCTGTTTAGTTAAATAACATCGGAATTATCAGATTCATTCTTTAGAAGGATTTCTATTGTTCAATGTTATCATTGTCATTAAAATGATGGAATTACAATCTAAAATAAAGCTAACAAGAACAAGTTGCAGTGAAAACAGCTGGTGACTTAGTGATCAAAGCGACAGCATACACATCCGCTCATTTAATCAGCTAGTGATTACGTCATTCCGTCAGCATCATCGAGACCACGCCTTACACAACTCAGACACAAAGGAAGTCTTGAATCGATTAATTAATAATATTCTTTTGAAATCACTCAATCATCATTTAACTGATGAATAGTAATTCAAAGTCACTTAACGTGCAATCTATTATTTAGTATTTTTAGATAAAATCTGCCTGGAAATGAGTGGGCCCACGTGAAAGTAAATCATTTATAGACGCAATTACCTTATTTAGATGTATCCGTAACAAACAGATGTATTTCAGACATCCATTGTTGAATTGTTAAGTTTATTGCTGTTCTTAAGTAATGAAGTGACGAGTATGGTTTGTCAAATGTTCTATATTCACGAACGATAAAGTTTTGTATAAAATAAATTTATATTACGAATTCTATATGAGCCGTACAAAAAATTTTTGAATTAATTGAGCATTAAAAGAAATGTATACTTTAAAACTTTCAAAATATCAATAAATTTAAATCAAGATTATATTATTGGTGGTCTAAGTTAACTATTTTAAGTTTATAGTAAGAAAGTATTGACTTAAGGAATGGGAAACAACATATTTCTGAATTAATTGAGCATTAGAAGAAATGTATATTTTATCTAGAAGTTCAGTGGAACCCGAGTGCTATATTGTTGATATTTGGGGTGAGTGTTATGAGATAGACTACACAATTATGGATGTACTTTGTTCATTAGTTTTAACGATTTATATAATAAGGATATCTTGAAGAAAATTGATTTGAAAAAAATATTCCTTAATTTAATGTGAATTTCCCATTTCTTAAGTCAATAATATAATCTTGATTTAAATTTATTGATATTTTGAAAGTCTTAATTTTCTTGTTTATGTTTATACGTTAAAAATTTGACAAAAATACTCGTGCAAAAATGACGGACTATCAACTAAATTAAGAACATTTTTACATTGTATATAATTTTTGATCCGAATTTAATTTAACTGTCACAGCAAAAAAAATCTGCGATACATATGTAGTATTCTTTATGAGGAATATTTTAAATTGTGTACGAATGTGGTGTTGATATGAGTGTTTTGAAATTGGAATTTTAATTCTCACACTCAGTTTTAAAATTGGCATTTTACTGTATTTGTGGTAACTTTCGAACACAATTGCATTTGCGACCCCAAAATTTTCTAATTATACTTAAAATTTATAAAAAAATAAAAATGAAATGAATTTAATTTGAAAATTTGACTCAAATTTAAATTCCTATAGATGTAAAAATAACATTATTTAAATTCATGTATTTATTAAGCGTTTTATAAGAAGTCAATTAAATACATATTTTTTGAAATATTTAATCTATTAAAAATTATTTTTTGCATCACCCAATAAGAATTTCTGGTTTCACCCCTGTTCCACTAAATTGTGTAATTTCGTTTTTACATAAAATACATTAAAAAATAAGTATTAAATTGTATATATTGTTAGGCAGCGAAAGTTTGTGAATAATCTAGTTCGATAATATACAATCCGAGATGATTATATAAATATCTTCAGATAGAAAAAAATCCAATTTCTTTCACATTTAAGATTTAATAATTATTAATTCTAGATCACTTTAGCGATTTTTTTTACTATAAATAATTTTTTATATTTTTAAATTTATATATATATATATATATATATATATATATAATGTAGGTCACTGAAGTAATAAGTTAGGATAAATGTTAAATATAATTAATCTTTTCAAAAATTCAAATGAACATATTTAACGTATTAATTAAAGACGTTTTAGAGGCTTGAAATAATTTTACAATTAAGTTTATTTAGTTTTTAAAATTTAATAAAGTAATTTTCTAATAAATTAAAACATAAACTACGTAATTTTTGGTAATGTAATTGTATTTTAAATTGAATAAATAATAAATGTTATTGAGAAAAAGGGAAATTTATTAGTAGTTATTCATAGATATTTGAATTAATTGGTAAGAATTGTAAGTAAGAAATAATAATTGTCGCGTTAGAATATAGAACTAAACTTAACAATTTGAACATTGACAAGGTGAATAACAATTTTTATAATCCAACATTTATTGGTGATGCACAATATATTTCTTCACAAGCGCTAAATCCACGCTCAGCAATACAATAGTGCAAACAATAACATAATTTGTTTTATTGAATATTAAGTTTTGTATTGGATGTAAATAGTTATTCTAGATTTCAGAATTATCTGACACTAGAACAATAATCTATAATAGACATTCAAACAAATTTTCCGATTATTTTCTTCAATTAATAATCGTATCTCCGATTTCTATTATTTAGACATATCATTCCCAATCCTAATTATACTAAGTCAATTTTAACTCGTTAGAAAATTATTTAAATCTGGATTAGCGAAATGAAAATTAACTAACTCATCATATCCTTTTATTCTTATTATTATAAATTTACTTAATCAAATTTGCATTTCCCACACCGGTGGAGACAGTCGTATTTATCGTGATATTTAATATCTTAAGATTTAATTTTAAAAAGTTATTAATTGAATTATTATTTGTAAACATTAAACAAATTATGAAAACAAAATTACATTCCCGGTTGGTGTTTAATAATCAAAACATTTCATCATTAAACCACTTAGATGAATTGTTGTTATCAATCCTTATAAACTTATTGAAATTCTAACGTTACATACGCAATTCTTAATTTACTTAAACCAATTTTACGTCTGTTAAAATGTATTCCCAGTATATTTGTCACACGTAACTGTGTCCAACGGGATTCCGAAACGGAATTCCTAACATAGATTTTAATTTTCAACTTCTTTTACGTATTTAAAATAAGTGAAATCACTGATACATGTACATAAAATATTAGTATTGTGTTTATCACTTTAATTCCCACTGTTCCTCATCATCAATGTTATCAGTCATTAATATTTTAAGATAAATATAATAAATTAGAATTTTTATGTACGTTATTAGATAAAAATAGATTTTTTTAGCTTCATGCGCTACATTTGAAAATTTTGTAAACTTTCTTCTTCCCTTCTTGATTAACCTTTCTTCGACGATTATCTCGATTTGTGCCCTTATTCGATGTATATTTTAGATTCCACAGTCAATTAAAATCCTTGTGTTTCTGTATATTCAACAATTTGAGGAAAGAAAACAACAATAAATTGTGCATGGAAAATGAAATGAAGAGGTATAACGCGAATGAAATGTTGCATAAGTCAATTAGTGAGTCGAAAATGACTACTCGAGCGATTAACGATTTGTACAAACGCTTTCATGATGCCCGTGAATCAGTTGAAGAGCATGATAGATTTATGAGATCTTCTTACTTCCGAAAAATTGGAATTTGTTAAAGAAATTCTTGACAACTGTTGAAGAAGTTAGTAATCTTTAAGTTCATGTAGAGAAATTAAGACGTATGAAAGGTTTTCAAACTTTTTCGTCGGAACACACACATGCACCGTCGTAAAAACGTATGTGCATTTAGAACGGTCAAAAAGAATTCAGACTCGAAAAAAATAGAAAATAACAACGAAATGAAACAGATATTTATTTCTCTGCACATACGCTTTGTTGTAGTACACTTTTCCCTTAACGACGTTCGAGATCATCCAAAGTCTCCCTTTAGTTGAACCCCATTTGATTTTAAGAACATACAGACTAATTAACCTTTGATCTTCTGTGATAATTTTAACCAGAAATTTTTCGTCATATTGTTTTTAAACAGCTGTAAATTTAAACTGTACACCAGTTGAGACGATAATCACGCATTTCCCGTATTAGAAATATGACAATAAATCGAGATCAAAGTTTTGAAATTCTAAGGTCTTTAAGTACAGCATGAATGGAACCTTCACTAATGTTGACAAATATTATGAGGTAGCTCAAATAGATTTTTCACTTTTGTAATTTCTACTTTTCTTCTGAAATTTCCATTCGTCTTCTTTCTCTTTCTAGTTCAAAAACAGATTTTGTTCGTTTTTTGATGTTCTAAATCAAAAATGGTTGCACGTAATAAACAATCATTTCCATAGACTTTTTGCAATGTCTGTGAATTTCGATGCTGTCAATCTTTCTGACGACTAGAAAGATGATAAAACTTCTGTACTTAATTTTGATAAAGTTATGGAAAAATGAGTTTTTTGTGATATCTCTAAATATGCATGTACTTGTGCATGTTTTCAATCGTGACCTACAATATGATATATATTTATGGTAACATCAGCATTATTAAAATAATTCCTTTATAGGTTAGCCCTAAGACTTAATGAATGTTCCACGTAAAGATTTTCAAAGGGTTTTAATAATAGGTACATAGATATATGAAACAAAAACAAAATGGTATTGTTTGTATGAGGAATATTTTGAATGCGTGATGTTTTGTATTTGAATGTTGTGTTGTAATTTGAAATTGTGTCTCTCCTACCCAGATGGATGATTAATATTTTAATTCTTATTATCTGAAAATATATAATGTTTAAATTTATTTCTAATTTAAAAGAATTGTAAAATTTTAAATAGTTAATTAATTTTTTTTACAATTTTTAAATAAATAGATTGAATTAATATTTTATAAATAATTAATAAAAATTAATAATTAAAATAAGATTAAAGTCATTAATCAATTAGTTAGAATGAAATCGTACGAAAGCTTTGACAAAGATTGTTTTGAGGACAATCAAACTTCTTATGTTAATAAAAATATTAAAAATCAAATTGGTGTTCTTAATAGTGACTATACTTTCTTTCTTTTGAGTAAATTTGACGTAAATGCATTTTAACGACATTGGGGATCATCAGTAAAGTGCTTTGACTCTTAACTGAGGGATTAATATGCAGTTAAATATTCTTTTATGAGCATACGTCTATATATTAATCCATTCGAAAATGAATGCATAATCTTTTGCTTCAATGCGCAATAAATTTCCGAACATTTGTAGAATAAAGTGAATACAGTGGAACATTCACATAGTCTTCCGTAAAAGTGTGACTATAAAGAATGTGAATATATGGAGTTTCTATTGTAGTATGCTTTTAAATATTAATGGTTTCTAGGTAATTTTAATTGAATGCTTCTTGGAAAATTTTTCGATTGATAAAACATTTGCGCTCAATTTTTCATGACGTTCTTAGGCAACAAAAAGTACAAGTATTTGTATCAAGTGTTTCATAATAGTGAAGATTCTAGGTAGAATTATACTCCATACAGTCACATGAAACTTTAAATTATTTTTCTTCAGTAAGCAAATTCAACTTTGTAAAATAACTATTTTTACTGTAAGTTTCTAAAAATATATACAGAAATGACTTATTATATTTCATAAAATTAAATTAGTATACTTTTCTCAATGATTTACGCAGTGATATTCGTTTTTACGGTGTGAAATATAGAAAATGATACCGTTTACTGACTCCGAGAGTTTCTGTAAAATTAGGCTTTTGATTGAAACTGACAATTCAGACTATATACACGAATAAAGGAATGAATATTTTGGTGGCGGACAATTTTCTTTCAAAAGTTGCATGGGTGAAGGAAAATTCAATTAATTTATTAATTCACGAACGACGCATCGAACGGCTGCTGCAGACAAATGCCGGGAAGGTCGGGGGAGCAGTTTTAATCACTGGCGACGAATGAGAAACCAACTATGCATAGATTAGTCTCAGCGTTTTATTATCATTTAATGTCGTCTTAAAAATACATTGCTTCACAATTCATTGGTTGAAATAATTGAGATTTAATTCTGAAGTTGTTATTTGATACAAATATCTGAAATAGAAAAGTCTTGAAATCGTCATAGGTTAATTGAAAATGCATCTCGTCAATGATCATGGAAAGAAGTATAGCGATGTGTATATGAAATAGATACATGTAGCAAATGTTATCAAAATTACTGAAGCTTCTTAAAGACATACTGATGGATGGTGGTACAGTGTCAAAGAAGTACAGAACAATCCTGTGTCATCAATGGTTTGAGATAGAAACATTCGCACTTTAACTGAAATATTTGTTTGTTTTTCACTTAAATTAAACCTAAAAATCACACATTAAACAACCGATTTGCGGCATCTCAAATATTGTCAGCTGACAATTTCCTTTCGTTCCGACACTGCTGAATTAAAGTTAACACCAAAAGAAATTCTTTTAACTTGAATTAATAAAAGTTCTCATTTTCTTAAATTTATACATATAAAATGATTGAATTTTTTTTAATTATCAAAAATCTGTATTAACTTAATTTAATTAATTTACACAAAACTTTATTTTAAAAAGTTCATATGGTGGCGCGATAATTACAAAAGATCAACTTTTATATGGGTAGAATTTGAATTAAACTAAAAAGAAATTCAGTTTAATGCGACATTTAACAAGACGATTCATTGTTCTGACGAATATTGTAATACTTGTTTGTAAATACTACAATCTTCATGTACAATCTATTTGAGGTATCTTTTCAGTAGTCCAAATGTTATTGGAAGTATCTTCTGTATAAAGATGAACAAAATTCTATAGTTTTGGAATGTTCAACAAATGTTCAAACAAATTAGCCTAGGTTCAACCAGACCAATATATCAAGATTTTATATATCAATATATTTTATACAAGTCACTTTGGAGCAGAAAATATAAAATTGACCGCCCGAATAAGTGCAAGCCGAACAAAATCTGATAATTTAGTTCAAAAGAAAGACAAGTCAAACTATTTTATCTATTTCAAGACTATGATGGGTTAATTTGCATTTCATTTCGCCAGAATAATTTATTATTTTTTATTTAAAAGGTAAAATATTTTAATGTTAGTATGCTTATTAAATATTTTAAAATTAAAAATGATATAATAAAACAACTATTAAAAAATCAAATACGTATTTAAAAATAAAATATTTTTAATGTGTTTTTTAAATATCTTAAAAATTAAAAATGATATAATAAAAGAAAATCATAAAAAAATAAATATCTATTTAAAAATAAAAAATATCTTTTAAATGTATCTATTAAATATCATAAAATTAAAAATGATAAGAAAACCATTAAATATTACATATTTATTTATAAATAAAAATATTTTTACAGACATAACAATTTAATGGATTAATTTGTGGCGAGATAATTATATTAACAGAAACATTTGTTTAAATAAGTGAATTGTTGTTAGATAAATAAATTTTGGTGTTAAAAAATGAATGCGGATATTGATGTTGCAACCACCTCTCACAAAGACTATTATAAAAAATAAATTAATTAAATATTGTAAGAATAAAAATTATCAGAAAGGAATTGAAATCCTAAATAGTTATTAACAGGGCTTCAAATTTCCCGGGAAATTAATTTTTAGGATTTTCATTTTTAATTCCCAATCCAGGGAAACTGATTTTAAAAATTCCATTCCCGTTCCGATATTTCCCGAGAAAGGACATCCCCGATATATGAGGTAACAAATAAATATGAAGTAAAAATGAAAGTTATTTATAAATGCATACAAAAAAAATAATAAAATATATTTTATCTATTTTTTGTAGTTAACAATCCATTATTTTTTATAAACTATTCTAAAATTAATCTCATTTTTTTTTAAATCAGAATTCCCGTTCATGGGAAAATTTGAAGCCTTGGTTATTAAAGTAAAATTAAAGTTAAATGCGTTGTGTAAACGGTGTAAATAAAAAGTATGGTTTGAATGACCTTGAACAAATTACGAGTACGTGACAATTTGTTTTCTTTATTTTATAATTTTTTTGAAATTCATTTGTGAGAAGTGACTGTCAAAAAATTGTGATTATTTGTTAGAGATTAGTTAGTTTTTGAAATTAATTATTTATGTGATTTGGGGAAAATTATACGTGTGAATAAACAAGTACTAGTACTTCATATTTATCTTTACTCTTTATCCCCGTTTCCACCTTGACTAGTACTTAATCTCCGATTTCGAAATTTCTTCTGGTTGTTGTGTCTTCTTTTTCTTGCTGTACCTTTATGTCTTGACTATGCCATCCTTCTCTGTATATTTTCTTAATGAATATAATTTTCGATTGGCTCTTCCATATTGTTTTCTGAAAAGTTGTGTTTAATGTGCATTCTATTTCCGGTAGTAGTTCCTCCCAGTCTGATCCTTTCTTTGTATGTAACGATGCGTTTAAATACAGTA
>MQRK01224619.1:4601-22914 GCA_001938485.1 Girardia tigrina | reverse complement strand
CACTACATAATTACTCAATATTATGACATCATTGCCTAACCATTGACCTACTTTTTGCATTGTGCACAATCCGTTTTCTGAAATCCGCATTTCATACTTGTACACCTAATAATAATCTTTTGCTCATTAGAAGATGGATGGATAATTGACTCTTACGGCCTTTTTGGTGTATTGATTCCATATACAGAGGATTGCTCTAACAGTGGCGGGGATGCTAAACTAGAACTAGGGCTTAAATGAATATTGATAACAAAGGAATCTGGTAACACAAGACATAAAAATCAATTAAGTCTTAAATTAAATTTATTCATAGAAATACTTGCTATGGTTGTATTCAGTAAATGTTTTTTTCATTATTTCTCTAAGAATTGTATATCATTGTTACATTTATTACAAAGTGCCCTGCAAACAGATTTACAATTAATAGTAATTTTCTTTAAATTATTCCAAACCGCATCGCTTTTCCGTCCACTAATGCTTTCACTACGTTTGATATTGTAGATGAAAATTATAATCTCATTTAAACAAAAATCTTAACAGAAAGTTTTTTTAAATATTTTTTAATATTATTTTTCATTTATTTTCATCTATGCTCATTACTTCCCATGGTCATATTTTGATGACAGAACTTGAAATTACTAAAACTTTTTAAACTTTTGTAAAAAAAATCAGGAAGTAATGAGTTGAAAAATCAAAGGATTTTAATTGTGATTTTTTTGTTGATTTTAATCATGATTTAAATCAAACAACCATGGCTAAAAGCAATACGCTAACCGAAATGAGGAAGAAGTTAAAACGAAGAGAAAACTGGTAACATGCTGTCTTTCAAGTTGTGAAAACAAGACTTTCAACGTATGTGATACCTGTGGATCTCTTTCCGTGATACACATGGTACTAAAGTAAGAGTACATCCACTAAAATTCAGTTATTGTGCAATTTAGATGTGTTCGATATTGTAAATAAAACTCTTGGTCTTAAAATGAATTAGTTTTTACCACGCGCTTCTTAATAACCTGTTCCGGCCTTCGAGGAGCTGTGACATAATAAAACATAAAAATTACCTAATTCTCCATGATGGTATTTTTCGCTCGTCATTTCATTTAACGAAGATAAATTTTCCACTGGTACATATTTAAATGCGAGATCTCTTTTGCATATCCTTAATAAAAAGCTCTATTTACTAATTAGAAAAGTTAAGAATCAGTTTATCAATCTTACTTGCCAGGCATTTCTGTCTTCTTGGTTATTTAATCCATATTGATTATTTATTTCGTGTCCGAAGAAATATAAATGATCATTCGTCTCTTTCACGACATTAATGAAGTTAACATCGCCTGCAACAATCATTCATCAAATCTCATCATCTCGTCCCATTGTAAATTCATACTGGATAACACCCAGGCCATCGCTGATGGAAGAGTAAACAGATTTCTGTACAGTCTCCAATCGGCATATAACATCGTTGAATTATTATCAGGAACATCGGGATTCCTTTTATCAGGTCGATATAAACCCCATCCAGACGCAACGTATAAATCATTTGTACTCTTATCTCTGAATGTGGCCATCGGTTCATCAACATATCGAGCACAACTCATCACATTTACATCGACAAATTTTATGAATTCGAGAGTTGTTTTGTTCACCGAGAAGGCCTGAATGATTTCACAATAAATATGTTTAATGTTGTTTTCCAGCATATGATGAAGCGACATATTTCTATATTTTCTTAAAGGATTATAAATTTAGGGAAATTAATTACAATATTTTATAAAAAATATAATATAAATTATGCAAACAAATAGAGGACAACATAAAATGACTTTAGGCAAATTAAGTACTTAAATTATAAATATTAAATAATTTAAAGAAAAATGACATTATAAGTACAAACAATGTTTTTTAGGAAAATCTTTCTAAAATATTTTGAAATAATAAGATATGTTTCTTAAAAACAAGCTTTGATTCATATTACGAGCAGAAGTTCTGTGAATATCATTCGTTAACAATCCACAATCATCAAAATGGCAACATAATGCATTCTCAATCATTATAATAAATTATTATACATTCCGCAATTAAAATTTTAAAAAAATATGATTAGAACTTTTTATCAATTTTTTTCTTTTTTATCTTTTTACTTGTTATAAATTTATATTTATCGATATTATAACATTAGAATTCACAAAACTCAATATTATTATAATCCTGTTCAACATAATTTATTTATGTTAATTTGATTGTGTTATATTGATTATGTTATTTGATTGCTATTTTATATTTGTAAAAAGCATCATCGAAATTCAACGAATTTAATTTATTTCTACAAAACATTACATGTCATATAAGGAATAAAATGTACAGAAATGAAACAAAAATACTCATCATAATTTATTATAATTAATTTCGAAGCATCAACCGTCTTCTCAGGTTAAGCTAACAAATTATTCATTACAATTATATACGAAAAATTATATACAATTATTACAATTATATACGAAGAATTGATTATGTGAGAGGTGGTTGCAACATCAATGTCCGAATTCATTTTTTTAACACCAAACTTTATTTTTTATAATATAGGAAGATATTTATTTAAAATTACATAACACTACTTATTTGTTGTTATCGTCTTCCTGGAAATTCACTTCTGAAGTAAATTGTTTTCTGTTATTTGGAAGAGATCGTTTGACATTCTTTACACCTGATTTTGCACATAATCCATCATGACATTCGCTTCCAGAAGGACAACTTGAACAAGCCGATCCAGACGTGTATGGGCTCTCACCAAAATAATTGCCTCTCGGCCCATAATTACAAACAACAAAGTATTTGTATTCAAATCCGTTCTTGTTCTCGCAGTGAACACTCGTGCATCATACTGCATAGCTGTCCGCCTAGGCTACCTTTTAAAAAAATAATAAATTATTCTGGCGAGGAAAAAATTTAAATTAACCCCTCATATCCCCCTTCTTTAAGAATTTTCTTAATTTTCCTACGTTTTGATCTAAAATTCTTGCATCTTCATTTATTAGTTTATACCTTCTGTCGTGTGTTTTCTCTATCACTTTAAACGATCCTTCATATTTATCTTTACTCTTTATCCACGTTTCCAACTAGACTAGTACTTCATCTCCAATTTCGAAATTTCTTCTGGTTGTTGTGTCTTCTTTTTCTTGCTGTAACTTAATTTCTTGACTACGCCATCTTTCTCTGTATATTCTCTTACCGAATATAATTTCCGCTGGGCTCTTCCCTATTGTTTTCTGAAAAGTTGCTTTTAATGTGAATTCTATTTCCAGTAGTAGTTCCTCCCAGTCTGATCCTTTCATTGTATGTAGCGATGCGCTTAAATATTCTCTAATTGTCCGAAATTGTCTTTCTACTATTCCATTCGTGTTATGATGGTACGGACTCGAGTAACACATTTCTATATTCATTGATTCTGCCATGTCTTTGATTACCTTCGCTTCGAATCTCTTGCCACAATCTGTATGTATTTCCTTCGGTGCTCCAAATCTCAAGATCCATTTAGTCATTATCGTGTTTTTATGCTTATTTCATCCTTTAGTGGTCCGTATATGTCTATGTACACTTTCTCAAATGGTTCATTTGCGACCAGTGTCACCCGTTTTTCCTTTGTAGCAGTCGTTAATGTTTTACTTTTTTGCCATACTTCACATTGTCCAAGTACTTCTTTTATTATTTCATTCCGATTGATCATGTCATAATTTTCTGAGATGTATTTCATTACTTTCTCTGCGCCAGCGTGCGACAATAACGTATGTATTTGTATGATCATTTCTTCTCTTTTTGACTTTGGTATCCAAATCTTCCCCATGTTTGTTCTTATTATGCCTTCTTCAATCGAAAGCTTTCTGTCTTTACCTGAACTTAGGTCTCTTTTAATTTCTTCTATTTTTTCTTGTTGATATTTGAATATCTGCGATGTGTCCAGCACGTTGATTCTTCGAGTCGTTATTTTCATCATTTTAGCATCTTCATGAGCCATCCAGCATTATATACATGTATCACATGTATTCCGAGATAAAATATCCGCGTTGTATTCTAATATCATTTTCTGTATTCCAAGAGTATGTCCAGGCTTGATAAATAATTTATCCATGTCTGAAATTGCGCCATTATCGGTTTTTTTGTTTTAACCATAAACGTAATTGCCTTATGATCCGTTCTCAAAGTGAATCGCTTCCCGTATAAATAATGATTAAAATGCTGACAGAAGTAATACATTGCCAACAGCTCTTTCCTAGTAATGCAGTATCCATTTTCGTGATTATTCATGGAGTGTGAACCATATGCAATAACTCTCTCACGTCCGTTCTTGTCTCTTTGGGATAATACTGCTCCAATCGTGTCGAAACTGACATCAGTGTCCAGTATAAATTCTTTCTAGAAGTCTGGAAATATTAGAATCTGTGGTGTTGTTAAAGACTCTTTCATTCCTGCAAATGCTACATCACATGCGTCTGTCCATAACAATTTCTACTTGTTCAATCTACACAGTTGTTCCAATGTCTTGTGTTCCTTTGTTGCGTAGTCCGTAACAAATCATCTGTAATAATTGCAAATTCCAAGCAAACTTCATAAATTCTTTACACATTTCGGTTTTTCAAATGTCTTTATGGCTTCTAATATAGATGGGTCCGTCTATATATCTTTATCATTAATTACATGTCCCAAAAATTTAACTTCCGTTTTTAAGATATGGCACTTTTCCGGATTAATTCTTAAACCTGCTTTCCCGATTTTGTCCAATACTTTATCCAAAGTTTCGTAATGTTGTTCCAACGATTTTGAAAATATAAGAATGTCGTCTGAATATACCACTATCTGTTCTATGCCTCCGAGCACCTTTGTCATGATTTGCTGAAACGTTCCCGGTGCCGCTGCTATACAAAATGGCATTCTATTGAATCAAAATTGTCCAAATCCAAACTTAAAAAAGTTAATTGATATTGCAATGTTTTCAAAAAAAAGTAATTAACATTTATATTTAAACAAACTTATGTTTTTTGAGAAGCAATTTGTTTTATAAATTAAATACTTTATAATTATATGTTAAGAAAACTCAAATATTGGATAGAACTTGTATTACATTCACAACATTGATCATCTCTATGACATTCAATATTACTGCTCTAACTTGAATTCATCACTCAATGATTAATACTTCTCATGCCAATTTGAAGTAACTTGAAGAAAATTATTGTGTTTAGAATATTTAATTTAAAATATATTGTCTAAAATAAAATTACTTTTTATAATCATTTTAAACCTTAATTTGCTTTTAATTATTTAAAAATTTACAAAATAAAATCATTAAAATTTTTTAAAATTTACAATAATAGTTAATTAAAAATTTGAATATTAAATCTAAATTTGAATAAATTAGTTTCATATTAAAAGAATTAAAATGGTAATCATCCATCTGATTAGGAGAGACACAATCCCAAATCAACACACAAAAATTAAACATGCAAACAATACACAAAAACATCAAAACTAGGGTGGAGTGATAACCACAAAAAAAAATTAAGTTGACGCTAAAAGCAATGGATAGGCATAAAAAGTTGTAATAGGTTAAAAGTCGTTCAAAACCAAAATTTGAACTTATTCGATTAATATTTTGAGGTTCCGGAATACAATCAAAATTTAATATATGCACATATATATATATATATATATATATATATATATATATATGTGTTACATAATATTGAAATTAACTGACTTCTATTATTTTACAGCATCTTGAACACTTCAGAACTATGAATATAATAATAGGGTTACAAGTATCTGTTATTACACAAAACACGGTACAAATGCACTAATACAGTTTACTGAGTAATATAGTCACAACATTACTGTTCAGTATGTTCACGCGCGGAAATATGCAAATGTTCAAGTGTCACTCAGACTTAAACTGACATTTAGTCTGAAACACTGGCATGATTCTTCTTGATTGAATGCATGTCTTGATAAAACTCTCTCTGCAGACTGAACCACATACTTTCTGAGAGGATTCAGTTACCAGCTTAACATATCGTTCAACCGCTTGAGTGTGACAACGGATGCTATAGCACTGAAGTTCTTCCTTCCCATCTGCAACAGCATGTATGAAATCAAACGACATGTGCATTTTTAATGAAGATTTGCTTCTCTGTGACGCTTGAGAGTCTATCAGACTGAAATAATCTGAACTGTCCGTGTTGATAACTCGCACCTGAAAACACCTACCCTGATCACTGTGCGTAGGTTGGCCTCTTTGACCCACTGAAGACAGTTGTTTGCTTCTGACCTTCATTATCTTACAAACATTTAGTTTCCGAACATGTTTCTGACTGTCTATAAGCATGGAAAGAAGGACACTTTCTTGGTGGGCAAAAAGGCGTTTCTCTTGATAACTGTGTCCATAATGTTTCTGAATTCAGGAGGCAGATATCTTGTTCTCTGTATCATCTGAAAGAGGTGTCGACTGCCATGACAAACTGACGGTTTACTTTTAATATCAAACCACATTGGAGCATAGGCCTTGATCACAAAAGTTGCCAGAACTTTAAGTGAGTCGTTAGGTTCCAGTGTTGCAACATAAAAACAAAGAATCCGACTTGCGGTGGTAAGCCATCTTGAGTGAGTTAAATTGCCAGGACTCTCCGATGTCAAATGATCAGGCTAGACACCAGTAGAAACAGCTGTTGATATTTGCAGTAAATAATTCTGATCTGGACTCAGGTCCACCACATTTATATGAGAGAAATCATATTCTATCTTTTTATAATGGACAACTGGAAGTGTCTCCCATGTTTCCAAAGCTTTTCCTATTTGTTCCTTATCAATATGATGAAACAAGTGTCGGAGAGGCAGTTCGTTTCCGTGCAGCAAGCAAAGAATTCAGTACATTGGTCTGTGCAATTCATTCTCTATTAACCTTATTACGCCTTCAGTTCTGCCAGTGTTAACAGCCGTTCCATACCACCGACCCCATGCAGTTCATTTAATGAAATATTTTCTGATTGGTAATATTAAGAACACCAATTTGATTTTTTATATTTTTATTTAAACAACAATTTTGATTGTCCTCAAAACAATCTTTGTCAAAACTTTCGTACATTTGCATTCAAAGCGAAAATTGATTAATNNNNTTTAATTCTCATTACTTTTTTAGAAAATGGGGAAATAAATATTTAAATAAAATATTCACTCAAAACTTATTGGATAATAATTAAAATGATAATTAATTATTTAAAAAATATTAATTTGATCCATTTATTAAATATTATAAAACTTAATTAACTTATTCAAAATTTTAAAATTATATGAAATTAAAATAAATTTAAACATCACATATTTTTAGATAATAAGAATCAAAATATTAATCATCCATCTGGGTAGGAGAGACACATTTCCAAATCAACATACACATTCAAACACAAAACATCAAACATTCAAAATATTCCTCACAGGTAATAATTCAGTATTGATTTAGTAACTTCTTTTGCTGCACCTATCAGTGGGGATACATGTCTAATAAAAGCTGAGTTTGGTTCACTAACAATGGAAATATGCTCTTCAGTAACTGTAATTCTTTTCTTCGTCTTTTCACACATTTCAATAGTCTTATCCTTTCTCTCATCGAAAAAAATTGTATTCAGTTTCTCCGGTTTACACTCTGACCGCATTTCTTGCCTGGCCTTTCTTCCTTGCTCTTCTCACTTTACTCTTGTCAACAACGTTGTCAGTGTTTACGGAACTGACTAATCTGATGTCTTGGAAAACAGCCGAAGAGATTGCTGCTACCGATCTGTCAGAGAGTGCATAACGATCACAGGCTATGGATAAATGAGGCAATTTCAGTCTCATTTGCTTCTTTGATGAGCCGGCTCTGACACAGATGTTGTATCAAGGCATTGGCTTTCCATACATTCATATCCTGACGAGCAACTGGCATCATCATACATGTCAGTGTCCTCAATTTCTTCTACTAAACTACCACCAAATTCGCCTTCACTTTCTAATTCTATGTGACATCCTGATGATAACCGACTCTTTCTGACACCAATATTACGCTCTTCCATTTTTCTGATTCTCATAGTCTCTTGAACATCAATCTCTCCTATGACCATTTGATGAAATGTTCTCCGGTCCACAAGAAAGGCGCTCTCCTTTGTGGGTACGTACCTTGTTTTATTACAGTTACATTTTTCAATTTATGTGCACTTACGGACACAAATGTCAAAGAGCTTATGAGATTTATTCCTAAACTGGCAAACTTTTTCACCAAAGGATGACTTATTTTTTCCTGTAGTACTTGATTTTAGAACTTTTTGGTACTGATTGTGATGATTTAGAATCATCTGTTTCACTCTTATGTGACTGACTGTAGGAATTGACACCTTCATCCACACACTTTCAACTTTTTGAGCTGTAGTTTCGGCAATGTCACTAAAGGCAGGGTCTTTATTGCTCACTTTTTAGCTGATGCCTTGTCATGTTACACTGTCTCATTACATCATCATATGTAGGCAGCTGATTTTCAGCCCTATCAGCTAAAGAACCAAATACAGCTCAACGAACAATTGACCTCATTGACAACTTTGACTTTGGTGGCATGTTATAATAATAATATCTGAAAATAACAACATCTATTAAATGTACCACATTCATGCATGAATAAATTGTACTTTTAATATAATGCTTACTTTACCAATTTATAATATTAAAATAATATTAAATGCTAAACAGCTTTGACTAAACAGTATCCAGTAAAGGGTGGAAGTGAAAAATGCAACTTAGACTTTTTTAAATGGGTTAAGTATATAACGAGTAGTAATAAGTATATCATGAGTCCTATCCTTGACAAATATGTGATAAACAAACACAAATCATTAAACTTAGAATTTCAGCTTATAATTACAACTCACAGCTTAAAAGTGATGGGTATTAGAAATCTTTAATATAATTATTTACTTTTTAAAACACAAATCTTAAATCTTTAATCGTAAATCTTTATTCTTTAATCTGTAATCTTTATTCTGTAATCATTGATATGAAATCTTTAATCTGACTCCAATTAATCAGAAAGGACTTCCAACATAAATATATAGACAATGAACACAAATTCTTTTATGAAACTTTATTTCAAATAACAAAAATTAACAAGTCAAAAATAATAATAATAATTCAATTCTTGATGACAGAACACAAACACAAAACAATATTTCGTACGAGTTAATAGATTACAGTAAAAACTGTGAATCTCCAAAACGAACGAATGTTTAAATTTAAATTACACCTTTTTCTCCCATACGGGATACTTATGGTTTAAAGAGAATAATATTTTAAAAAAAATAATAAATAACAAAAATAATTCTATGAGTTTACTTGTTTCCATTTGTTTTTTGATGAGAGAATTTTTTAGGCAAACTAAACTAAATTTGCTGCTGTTTATATAGTAATTTTCATCAGCCTTGAAAATTGATAAAATAAAACAAAGACTAAAATATTTTTTAATTTTCAATTCCAAATTTTGATAAACTAAATATTATTTTGTTTGAAATTAATAATTTTATCAAAAGAATTATTTTAAAATTTTTTCTACATAAAATTTTATCAAATATGTTCATATGTATTTTTGAAACCCTAACAAAAGTCAACATTTAAAAATTCATTATAAGCAACAAATATAAAAGGAAACATGGTCTCTATAATTATCTTAATGCCCGTGTGATTTCAACCTAAAAAAAGATTGTCACTCCTCTAAGGGGTGGGGGCGATTGCCCCTTCCCTACCTTGAATCTACTACTGGATCTTCAAAAGAGACTTGATGTGCGGCAGATGGGCTTTATTTACAAAATTTCGTTACTACAGTGAAGTCATTAATAAAATAAACGTGAAATTTATCAAGAGCTTTGCGAATACGTTATTTAATATTTGGAATATACAATAGAGCTCAGTCATAAGAATAAACTGAAAGATGAGGTTTAAGAATTAAAAAAAACGATTTGCAGATGATGAAATAAATAAATACGAATAGATAAATACGAAGCATATAAATATTTGCTGCAACCTGATAAATTATTGAGTATTATAATTTTTTTCCTCTAATACTTCTTTTGAGATTACATGAAAGAAAATAATAAACATATTCAGGCAGCTTAAGGTACCTAATTTTGAAGGATCTTTAATAAATTTTAAAAATTGTACTAACAATAGAAGATACAAATGGTTCGATGAGTAGAAGCTATCGTATTTGAGACAATTTTTAGTCAGAGAATCTTTGCGTCTGATTGAGAATATTGGATTTGGTTCTGATTCTACAGAAGATTGGAAAAGAGATAAGGGAGGGGAAATAATGTATGGAAGAAGTTAGACAATTCACACAAAATAAAATCAATGGCATAAATAAATGGCAAATTATTTTCGGTCATTAAAGAAGTAATTTTAAAATTGAAAGATAAGAACAAGATTTATGATCAAGAAAAGTGATTTCTATATAATGAATAATTGAAAAAAATACCTGAAAGCTTATTATAAATGTGGAAAGAGAATTATTAAAGAATCAAAATGCAGACATCCTTATCTTATTTGGATTTTTAGAATGGTTGAAAATTGAAACTGAATTGAGATGACTGAATTAACACTTGTCTTGATTATAAGTAGGGAGTACAGCGGTTATACCGTTACCGGTAATAACCGGTAATTACTGTCCAAGTTTTTAACGGTTTTACCAGTAACGGTATATTACCGAAAAGTTAAGTCAAAAAATACTTTAGTTAAAAAATATTTCGTAGGAATATATCTTGCAAAATATACTTCTAGAATTTAATATTATTACAATTTTCCTAAATGATAAATATTATTTCATTAAAATTTTAGTGTTGTTTATAATAATAAACAAAAATCAGATTTCGAGTTTTAAGATAATATTATCTTGTATTCAGTGCAGAGCTTGGCGTGCATGAAGTCTCATCCGGACTGGCTCATTTGTGCTACAGGTACCGATGAAGGAGAAGTGTCGATTTGAAATTGGAAGAAAGTGAAGAAGGTCGCCTTCCTCACGCACACCACGAGCGGTTCCGTGCGAGCTGTTGCGTTTTCTGAGAACGGTTTCTACTTGGCGACAGGCGGCAGTGACGGGCTGATCAAATTGTGGGATCTTAGAAAAGTTCGCGACTTCAATACATTGAACCCCGGGGACGATCGCGCATTGTATCAAATCAATGACCTCGAATTCGATAATTCGGACAGTTATCTAGGAGTGGCCGGCACCGATGTCATGGTCTATCTCAGCAAGCAGTGGGATAAAGTTGTTGCATTTAATGAACATGTTGGCTTGGCGACCGGAATCAGATTCGGGGAGAATACCAACTCCATCATCAGGCCCAGTATCGATAGAACTGTTAAATTGTATGGATCAAATTAAGTGAAAATAAATTTGTGTCTCAATATAGCACCCTATTATATAGATTTTACTTTACAATGTGTACATTCTGACGTTAAAATCAATTATTTTTTGAACAACTTGAAAAGAACAAAGGAATTCAAAACAAAATTCTATTTTTTCGGTGTGTGATTGTTTTGCATTGACTAAATGTGTTATTATACTGAATGTCACCAGTGTCAAACCTGGTACAATTGAGAGAACACAACGTTCTCTCAGATTTATATTTGGTCAGACATTTCAGTCAAATTGCATCGATGAGATTTTGGATTGTTTTGGGTTTGATGGGAAGGCTAAAATTGAGTTGATTGTATTGAGTGTGAGAAGTTTCATCTCAAAGATTAGCTTTTGGTGTGCTGTTAGTTGTCATCTTTATCATATGTCTCCGTTACCTTGTAAAGTACGAAACGATAGAGAAAACATATCGTTTTCTCAAATGGCAATTGATAGCTGCCAATGGTTGGTTTGCGAGAATGAGATTGATTGCATTTAGTGCATTTTTCTTAATTTTAGGGAAAAGGTGAAATAAAATTATTTTCATCCAATAATTTATTGTATAAATTTTATTTATTTTCGGCAAGTTTCCGTATAGTGTACTTGCTTAGTGCATTTTGTGACCTGATGATGAGATTATTATCTCGAAACGCGTCGTCTAATTTTTATCCCTATTATATATATTTTACTTTACAATGTATATATATTTATATATATAAATCAAAGGCAAGTAAATTAAAATTTTTGAATCCGCATTTGAAGAAAGAAGGCATCATGAGAAGTAATATGAAGTAAAAAATGAATGTATGTGGTATAAATTTGAAATTAAAAAGGATATACTGTATTTCCAAATTTTTCAGAAAGGTGTTTGATCACAATTTTAAATAAAAACGATTAAAAAGATTAACGCAAAACCTTACATTTTAATAGACGGCGCGTCATGAAGTAGAGGAAATACGGTAAACTAAAGATGGTATTTGTGTTTATTCATATGTTTGCAACGTTGTGCGGTTCATTTGGAGGTAACCAAAGAATTAGATACAAAATCTTTTTCTAGTGCTTTCAAGAGATTCAAGAGGAGACGGGGTATTCACAAAATCATCCTTTCTGACAATGTGACAAATTTGTATGTAACAACAAGGGTACTGATGAGGTAATGGTTGATACCTACTCCTTGAGCAAGAAAATTGAGAAGGGAAAAATAAATTAGATTTATGATATATCAGTAACACTTCAATTAGAAGTAGTTTTTAAAGTCATATTAAAAGAAACAAAACGATCCTTAAAAAAGTTGTCTGGGATGCTGTAACCAATGACAAGGAATCGATAACGTTATAACAAGAACAGAATCAATTTTAAATTAATTATGAATTCAGATATTTTATTAGAAACAGTATTGAAACAACCACTGTAAGATTTAGGAGAGAAAGTTAAGGGGAAAATAAGGGTTAAACTACATTACCAACTTAATAAGACCCAAGATTCTTGAGCCCCAAACTACCTTACGTTGTAACTAATTAAATAAAACTTGATCGGACATTGCTGCAGTGCACGAACTTTACTACAGGCGTAACACTCCCTCAATCATTAGATATGAGTTAGAAAGTCAGAGCACCATTGGATTCTGCAGGCTCGAAACAAGTAAGTGACCCTCGAGACAACTCAGCGTCGTTTTGGGATGATGCGAAAAAGACGATTAACAAAATTCTTTCCTACAAATAAACGCTGGGTCGACGCAAAGTTAACTTATAGCGTTACATATTAATCTAGACTGTAGCGAACTTAAGCATCTTTACGAATTCAAATATATAACCGAAAGAACTTGTGATACTTACTATGATGGTGGTTACTATGAATAACTATTTACAATAACCCAAAGAGGTAGTGTATCATACAATCTCCTTAAACCTCTAATTATCCGTAGTATTGCCTAATAAAATCTCTAACGGTCATTCTATAAGTATGTTTTAACCTTTTCGAACTGTCTAAAGAAATTACTTCCTCGATAATCAAGCAAATTTACTGTTCTCAGCTATTAGTTGGCTGTGTTCGCAAGATAAACATTTAATTATTCTCTAATGATGATCAGAACTTAAAACTAATGAAATTATTAAACTAGTTATCTCCAATAATTATTTTGATTTAAAATTATTAAATTTGTGATCTTAGATTTATTAATAGATTTTTTACTGAACATATTTTGAATTTTATGAGGTCGTGATATAATTTTTAAATTTAATTCATTGTTAGTTGCTTTTAACAATGCATTTTTAAAGTTTTTAAATCCTTCAGAATAAGGGACAAATAAACAATATTTAGATATATTATTATTATCATTAATAATAGTTTAAACTTTGCAAAACTGCTTTACACCTGGGTATACTCTAAGCTTACCTTACTCCGTGGGTTTTAAACACCTCAAGAATTCGATCTTGAAATCAACAAATAATATTTTAAATTTAAAAATTATTTCTCAATCATTTAAAGTTGAGAATATGTTTTGCAATAAATCACATACTCCTTTAGGATTGTGTTCCGACATTGTTTATAAATACACATGTAATGGATGCAATGCCACATACATCAGAGAGACTGCCCGTCATCTCTGCAAAAGTGTCCAAGAACACAGTCAAAAAGGTGGAAAGAGTAATATTGCTGAGCATTAAAAACGTGTAAATGTAATATGAGCACAAATTATTTTAAGATTTTGTGCAAGCATTCTAAAAATTATTGGGAGAGTGTCATGTGAAACATTGTTGATAAGATCATGTGATTCGAAAATCAATGTTCAAACAGCATTCTCAACTAATTTGTAAGAGTTTTCGATTAGACTTACGTAAGTGATTGTATAATCATTCATTTCTTATATAAAAGCATTAAAATATAAATATATAAAAGCATTAAAATATAATTATATAAAAGCAGTAAAAAAGAACATAATCAGTGATCTGATGATGACGGTTAAACCATCGAAATAAATTATCACGAAATATATTTTTAAATGGCGTTTATTTGTTTATAATAAAAAATTGCCATCTTTTTTCAAGTTTGTTTATACAAACAAGTCAATTTATTAAAATAAGATCATACTTAGGTTTATCAGTGTGACGGATTTGCTGACAAAACTCAACCATAATTTTCAAATTTAATCAATATATCTGGCAAAATATTCATAATTTACATGAATCGAGCCTCTTTTTGAAATCATCAAAGTAAAAATGTTCATTTGATAAACCAAAATATTCAAAACATTGAGATAATGATGAGGCGAAAAATATCATTTTCATAAATCGAGAACATTTAAAATATCGAGCATCATGAATTACTTGACAAAAATACCTTTTGGAAAAATATTTTCAATCGATGAATTTCATTACTAATGATTTGAACCACAAAAAATATTCAATCAAACAAAATAAATCGAGAAAACCGAAATTTTATAAATCAAATATAAGTGAATTATGAGAATTTATCGATCGAGCCAACAACTCGCTCTGATTGGATGTGGGCACAGAAAACTGACCATTTCTCGATTGACTATCGATGAGTCATCAATTTAAAAAATATTGTTTTCTTTGTACTATTTTCAATGAACAAAGATTAAAACGATGAAAGAATTAAATTTATTTATTTTATTTCAATTCTTCTTTCAATATTTAATTATTTCCTTTTACTTAAATTAATTTAAATTCTTTTTATTGATTCTTTTTCTTTGATTATTTTTATTTAATTTCCTTTTTAGATATTTATATACATATATCAATATATAAATATTAATAAATCAAAGCGATTAAAATTTTCAAATATTGTCATTTGAATGTTCTCATGTTCTCTTTCATATTTGAATTTGAGCAAGGATGAGAGATATTCAAAATATAAATAATAAATTTCTATATAAATAACAAATTGAAATTCTGAACAATAATAATAAATAACAGTACTCGTGGAAAAGCTCCAAATGTTCCACAAACCCACAGTTTGTCATCATCTAATGGTTCAACCGATTTAATAAAACTGTTCATGCAAGTGAAGTTCATTGTCCGCCAATCTCCGCTCGGTGTGTGATACTTCCAATGTTGAAAATCAAATGATGTTAACCGTTCTGTCTCATTTGGACTGTAAATAAATTTATTATATCATTAAAAATTATTTATTTATTCACTGTTCTTGTTTCCAATTCAAACAAGTATCAAATCCCAAAGATTTTGGTCCCATTGAAAAGGTTTGAAATGTTGGTTTATATCCGATATCTGATCCATTCATTATTCCTATCGGCCAAGTATATATTTTTGTCAAATTGACTTTCAACTAAAAATTTTAGTTTATGTAATTTCAAACACTAATATTAATAATAATATTTATATTAAAACATTTCATGATAAATCATTTCATTAATACGTTTTTTATTTAAATTAAATAAGTTAGTTCAAATAAAAGACGAGTGGAAAATAACAATAAATATCGGAAACAAAACTTCCGAAAGTCATTCAATTTAATCCTATTATTTTTACGGAATTATTAATAACTTGGAAAAGATCCGCCATATGTGACGGGGAGCGAAAGTTTCGTCTTTGAAAGTCGCTGTTTTAAATTATAAATCGTATTTATTATAATTTATTATTTATTGTTTCGAATTGGTTGTTTAATTTTTCAATTTTTTTAAATTTAATTTTTTTCAATAATAAGTAAAGACAACTATAAAAATAATAGTTATAATAATTCAAATAATAAGTGATAATAACTCGATAGTATCGTAGGAACAGTGTTCCCGCCAGAACTTTTCTTTATTGAGGAAACAGGAAAAAATGGGAGGAAACAAGAAAACATTGGGTAGAACCGCGATGTGCATGCACTTTCTTCCAATCTAAATGTGAGCGGATGCTGATGAGGAAGTAAGGTGATATTCTAGTAATTTATCCTAAAGTATAAAAATAAGGGTTTCAATTGATTAAGAAAGAAATAATTTTATCCATGGAAACATTTTTTCTATACCTTCATATTATAGTTATTGACCAAAAAGTGAATGACCACCAGAAAAGCACGAAAAGAATTAGAAACACCATTTTACTATAATCCAACAAATGGATACACTAATAAATATCAGAATAGAGTAAAACGAAAAGGGTGTCACTGATTCAAAATGCGAAAACTTCTTTTCTTTTGTTTGTGCCATTTGTGAACAACGTCTCGTCGAGATTCACATTTAAATCTTCTTATTTGAATGTTTTCTCATCAAATTTATAAAATATAAATAAGTTTTCATGAGAGATATTGTAGATATATTAAATCATATTCATATGTTCCAAGTAAAAAAAGGAACAAACATATTTTAAAATTACAAAACAAATATTTTTAAATGTTTTTAAATATATTTCAATAATAATAATGCAAAAAAATGATTAAATAATAATTTATATTTCTATGAACTTTTGCAAATTAAGAGACAAAAAATCAGTTAAGAGTAATATCAGTTCGCGAAAGCATTATTAAGAATAGTTGTGAAGACAATTCTTATTGTAATAATTATAGATCTTAGGATAAACATGTAAATGTTATTAATATTATTTTCTGAGGCTTTAATTATTTATATTTGATTCAAAAACTTGTAACACAGAAGAAAAGCAAGATAAAAATTAAATAATAAAAATAAAATCAATAATACAATAATACAATAAATTATTACAAAGATATTTTCTTTATAACAATAAATTGAAGCAAAGCAACGATTTATGTAAACAAACTGGTTGCTATGGGAGCAACAAATAATTGTTTATGTTAATTTATAACTTTTTTTGATGATATTTTTTACAAAATTTTTATAAAATAAGATCCTTTAATCGTTAATTTAATTTAATTATTAATATTTATTAATTGATCATGAACCATTCATTGGAGCACTTTCATATTAACGGTGGAGTTACATATTTTTAAATAAACATTTGTTCTTTTCCTGGGGGTCATAGATAATACAGAATTTAGCGTAAGCAATAAAATAAATTCAAGACAAATGACAACCCGGAATCTTACAATTTTCACAGCATTCTAAAAGTGCTCTGGGAAGTTTAGTTTAAAAAATAGCAAACATATTTTTCGTATAAAAGGAAAATATAAGTGTTACTTTATCATTTGCGAATGTTATTATTTCTAATACATTGCTAAATATAAAATAATTAATTTTAAAATATAAATTTAATATTTTACTTTCCTCCTCGGTAAATGGTTTCATCGATTTCTTTGATCATGGAATAACTGTTTCCTCCAGAAACTATAAAATTATTATGATTAATAATAATAAAAATATAACAAACCGGTTATTAAAAAGGATGAAAGTATAATAGCGAATATAATCATTATTTTATATTTATTGTTTGTCAATTTTGGATTGTTAAAACAAATCCTTTAAAAGTTATCCAATAAAAAAGTTTATATAAATACACATTTTATAAAATGGAAATGTTTTTTTGGTAAATGTTGTTTGGTAATTAAGAAGTAAATAGTTTTTTTCAATAAAATAATTTTTAATATTAATAATTATTATAAATTTTCTTTTGTTATTTAAATATATTAATTAAATATATAAAATTATACTATATAAGTTAGTAATTAATATACTATGCTAAAAATATAAAGTAATTATAATATAATAAATAAAGATGATTCACAGTAATTATTATTGTGAGGAATAATTTTGAATGGTGTTTATTGTGTGTTGTTTTAGGATGGTGTTTCTCCCACCCAAATGGAAGATTGATATCTTAAATATTTTAAAACGTCGAGTTGTTTAATCAATTATTAAAAGTTAAATAATCACTTTAAAATTAAACTAATATTTCATAAATAATATTTTAATAATAATTT
>MQRK01224618.1:1254-11667 GCA_001938485.1 Girardia tigrina | reverse complement strand
TGAATCGTTGAAGGTTTTGTTTTGATTAAAGGGTATTCCTTTTGTATTGCTTCGTGAGATGTAAATGTTTTGAAGAAAAAAATAAAAGTAATTTACATTTATTACTTACAAACATTAATTAATGGGAACTTTGGAACAAATGCTATACATTTGTGACAGAAAGATGAGTTAAAAATCTCCGGTCAGAGACTGAAAATTCCGGGAATATGGTCATCTTAATAATTGTTTCATTTCAAATCAAAAACAATTAATTTTTAATTAAAGAATCTGAGTTTAAAATAAAATATTAATTAAAACGTTTAATTTTAACAAATTTGTGAAATCAAATATATTTTTTAATAATTACACATTATACATATGTAGTCAAGAGAAGCAGCTAAGCAAGCACGTAAATTGCTTGAGTATTCTGAGACGAGTTTGGCGGTAGCACGGCCTTTAGTTGCCCGGGTCATAGGCAAGAGTGGTGCAAACATTCAGTCAATTGTGGACAAATCTGGGGTCATCCGAGTTAGAATCGAAAACAATTCACCCACATCTGGAGCGGCACATGGAACGAATAATACAGTTTCAGGACGCTCTACAGATCAGAAACAGCAACAGCAGCAGTCTCCTCCTGTACCGCATGATTCTCACCGTAATACCACAACTACCAGTTTAAGCAACTTCTACAAGCCCACCAAGGACACCAATAGGAAGAAGACTAACTCAAACTCAATTACAAATAGTTCTGACAAATTCAACAAATACAAGCCGCAGAATAAAGATGTTAATAATGTACGTTTAATTTATTTTATAAATTTCAAACATGATATTATTTTTAGTGTTACATTTCATTTCAGATATTTTATTGATATGACTAATTTAAATGGATATATTTTAAATAATATTTTAATATTTCATGATTTATGATTTGTTCTTTCGAAATGACCAATAAGAAAAACATCGAGGTTCGCTTCTATATTGCAGCTTAGAAGTAGCACGTGATCAGGTGTTTGTGGGTAGTAGAATGACGTTAACAATCACTGTGCAATTATCGTGAAGCATGATATATCTGATAATTTCTCTCGCTTATGATAATATATAGTATATGTAGGGAATACATTATTGTTTAATTTTACTGTGTTTTGTGAACGATTTATGTTTTGCTTTAATCGGTGATTTTTTCTGAAGCAAATATCTCCAAAGTCATTAAAAACCTTATATATGTGAGTAAGTACTTGTTTTTGTTTTTATTCAAGAATATAGGAACTGGATGCTTTATTCCTGAAAATTGTTACTATGCCAAGTATTGCTCTTAAAAGAAATAAATCCCAACTTCGAGGCAAAGTATGTTCTGTCCTTTATTTCATAATGCATCTGAAATTCCTGAAAGTACTCTTTCACATATCGTGACGTCTTTAAATATTATTTGCATTTGAGAATAGAAAGAAGGAACACTTTTGGGGACATGAGCCTTTGATCACAGTTTATAATTTACAATGTTACAACAAATGCTCGATGTTTGTTATAAAAAGCTTCTATCTCAAGGGTGCCACATAAACGTTGTTTGGATACGTTACAGAAATACCATGATAAATAGAAGAAGATGCTAGAAAATTATTCAAATTTGAAAAATAATGAAAGTTATAAGTTGAGGATTGATAATATGTTACTGAAAGCAAAACGCTATTTGATATTGCAGTTGACAAATGCAAATAGTTTAATGTCTGTAATTGGTAAAACCGTTTAAAGTTCCACCTGCAGAGCAAGGATTCCTTACATATCAACGGATGGGGCGCAACATAGAAGCATTGATCTTGTTGGAACCAGGCTACTGCAAAAACGTAAAGAAAGAAAGATGGAAGAAAATGCCAGATATTTTGAAAACAATACAACAAGAACTTAAAGTAATAAGCAAAATCAACAGTATATTATAGAAGATAGTTCGGCTACTATCATGATTCTGATGAGGAAGCAACTTTTCCATCGAAGCCAACAGTTTCAACAACACAGACTGCAAATGTAACTTCTAAAAACAAGCTAAATTTATCCACATTAGCTGCAACTTCTGACAGATATGGTTATTCAGACTTAGCAGATGCAGTAATCGGAATCTCAGTTTTGTAATGTCGTAACGGAAGAAACACCGGACATTATCATTGGCCAAAGTAAAATCAACCGAAAAAGAAAGAAAAAAGAGAAGAGCTGAAAGAAAAAACTGAGCATTACATCCTTCATGGTCTTTACATTGATGGGAGGGAAAGTAGTACAATGTTCAATGAACTTCATAGAATCACTTATCACCGCAGAACACAACAGGAGGAGCACTATACTATTTTGTCTGAGTCTGGTTCATGTTATTTTTGAAATGTATTATCTGCATCTTGTGTTTGAAAGAATATTGAAAGTTCCATTTTTACCTTCCTAGAAAAGAAAGAAGTTCATTAAGATAAGTTGATTGTGGTTGAAAGAGACGACACTGCCACGAATACAGGAACATATGGTGGAATGATAATAACTCTTGAAAAGAGATTTCAGAAGCCATGACTTTGGCTTATCTGTATGCTCCACATTAATGACCCTAATGGAAAATCATTGAAGGATGCAGAATTGCAGAAAATTGTACATTTTCAGAGAATACAAAGTGAACTCCCCATTATGAATTCTGTCAATCTGAGTACAGAACAACAATATTTATATGAAATCACTGAAGCAGTTATTTTTGGCCATCGCTCACAGAGTTTGAGTTGTCGAAATCCTGGAAAGATTTCACATGCTAAAAGGGGTTAAAACGGCAAATCGCATTTTGAGATCGTACATATTTAAGTGTCGATTTAAAGATGTTGGCTGAATTTGCTGTTAGAGTATGTGAGGTTGCTTCTGTTGCTCCTTTCTGCTTTGAAATCAGGCAAAAGCCCTCTTTTACTTCCGGAATAAGGCATATTTGGAATTTAATTCACCTCTCATGTCACATACCTCCAAATTTCAGAACTGTTATAAATCCAGTGTTTTAAAAAATACGTATTTTGCTCATTCCCAGAATGTATTGGTAGGAATGATATCTGATGAGAACAAAAAACAGGAAACTTGGTTATGGAACAATCTCCAGGCTAAGAGTGAAAAACAAACTTGAATAATAAAGTTTGAAATTCCTACTTTAACTTTTGAGTCTGACTCCTGTTTCAATCTTATCTCATGAGATAACAGTAGAATCTCTGAACATCCAGTTCTTTCACCTTTGGAAACGGATGATATTGTTGTGCTCCCCTTTAAAACAACACTTTCGAAAGCTCAGAGCCCCCATCCGCTTTTAGAGTTAAACGGCAACTCTGTTACAAACTTATTCAATTTCAATTCAAGCTTGGGGTGCCAACGCGCCTCCTTTGTTCACATCAACAAGTTGTGTGCACATTGGAGCGCCTTCGGGTTCTTGACCAGTACCGAGGATGACCCGACTGGTATCTCAGCTTCTGGAGGGGTTGATTGTTTTATTTTGCAGTTATTCAAATTCACTTTGATTTAATTGTACGGGATAATGATACTTTAGAGAAACAAGTGACGGTCAGCTCACGTGCCCCTGTGCATGCTATGGTCTGCCTGCACCGTCTCTCTAAGTTCTTTACCCAGATCAAAAATCAGATCATATAATCAAGAATAAGTTCTGCAGTTTTATTCGTGAAGCGAGAATCTCCAACTGTCCTTTGATCAAACGATTTGTTCTACGGTTTGCAAATTGTTAATGAATCAATTATGTAGGAATCGGAGAGAGCAAAAAGTAGATTGCTTCAATTGAATTACTTTTCGAAAAGTCATTGCTCGGTTTGTCGTGAGGAATTTAAATGCGAACAGTGTGATCAAAGCTTGAAATCGATTCAAAAGTAACGTGTGAAATAATATTTCTAATTGAATGGAATTAAACAAAATATCTCAAATTTGAATATAATTTGTAATTGGTGATTTAAGTGTTTGATTTCATATTTTAGAATATTTTTTCGATTATTTGATCAGATTTAAATAATAGCATAATAGAGATATTTTAATGTTCAATAAGATTTGTCGTTAGAAATTTTATTACATTCAGGATGAAAAAGCAATCCGTTCGTTAATAGTTTAATGAAAAACGATCACCTATCTCTTATTAAATATTTCATGAAGGCCTGTGAATATATTCAGTTCAATTTTTTGTTGAAGAAAAAACCTACGAATAGATAAAGCCTGAAGTATTTCAAAAGTCTTTTATTAAATTTAATCCACAAATCTTTCGAATTATATTTAAATAATAATTTACGCTTAAATTGTTCTATAAAAATCACTTAATACTTTTTTTTAAATCAAAATTATACAAAATGATTAAAGATTTAATAAAATATTAAATTAAAAGTTATATTTATTAAAACCTAGCGCGCTCGGGCCGCTTCGCGGCCCTCTCTTGCCGGGGGTTCAATGTTATTAGATCACGCGACTTTTTTCTGAAAGCATTTTTATTGAAAATTTCAGTGTTTCGAGTATAAAAAATCGTATAACAAAAGTTTTTATTTCTGTTTAATGCAAAGTTTGAAAATCATATCTCGAGACAAAATGATATTTAAGAACTTACGGTTACATAAATCGCATTCATTCTAATATCAGTCTAATATTTATTTATTAATATACAATCATTTCTTTATTGATTATAAAATCAAAAAATCATTTCAAAAATCATTCAGCGTTAGTGAGGCAGTGAGGCAGGCAGTGAGTGACTTGGGCTTTTATAATTAAAAATGAATGAATGAATATTTCCAAAATGTCCATTAAAAGACATCAATATATATATTTTTTTTTGTTTATGAAAAATAAGTAAATTCTAACAATCGATTATTGGTGTTATTTCCCTAAACGAAAGATCAATCTGAATTATGATAAAAAAAATGTAAAATGTTTAGTTGGCAGAAAGAGCGAATGAATTAACTAATGTACGGCGCAAAAGGCGCGTTACACAATATCCACAGAATAGATCTCCCTTTGTCATCGAATCCTAACACGCGTTTCTTTATCTTATAATTTAATCATTATTTTTAAACGATTGGGTCAAATAAAAAGAAACATTTCTTATTTTTCTAAATCAAATAATATCGATGCAATCATTTCCCAATCGATATACACAGGGAAGGGAGCAGCACTGTGCTTCAGAGCATCTGCACTTTTTCTTCCCATTTAAAAAGTGCAATTCGGCATCGTAAAGAGTGTGCTTCGGTGATTCGTCGACTTGTACACAACCGTACAAAATATTATGTCTGTAAGTTTCATTTATGTTATTTAACAAAATTTCTCTCCGAATTCCAGTATTCAACATTGATTTTGGATTACTACTTCTGCCAGCCGCCTCGACCGGAATTTTGATTCTCTGAACATGATTGTTATCGAGAAAAGATGTTGGTCATGAAAATGGAAAAGGAAAATGTTGGTGACAAGTATAATGAACATTTTCAATTGAAGTCGCTTTTATATTTATTTCAAAATCTAGATCTAGAATGTTGAAAAACCAATTAAAAGGGCAAGAAGAGGAAAAAGCTAAACAAGAAGATGCCATGCAAGAATTACAGAAAGGACTGCAAACTACTCAACAGTAATGCGATGAAGCACAAGAGCTCATGCTGAAGCAAACACCAAATTCGAAGCAACAGAAAAACAGCCACTGATGTTAGATTTAAATTTATCTATCTTTGTAATTATCTTGATTTAAGACGGAAGCAGAAGCAGCAGCTTGAACAAGAAGAATTCAGTTAATTGAAGCCGATCTGGAACAAACTGAATCTAGATTTCAAAAGGCCTCTACCAAGTCAGAGGGAGCCGGCAAACCTGCAGAGGAAAGTGAAAAGTACAATATTTTATTTATTTTATTCTACCTCTAAATAATTCATTCATTAGTTTCTTTGAAAATAATAGATTACTTTTAGATAATTTAATAATACCTGTATTCTTAAAATAGTAATGAGAATATGTTTTATATTTATAAACACCAAGTGAAATCGTTATTTAATTTTTTTTACATCTATTTTAATCAAATATTACATTTATTTAATTTTGATTGACTTAAAAATTAAATCAAATAGTTTATTATGACGCCCACATCACAAATAATTATGATTTTTGAATTTTATAATTACGTAATATTTTATTCAATTACCATTACAATTAATTTTGATATTAATTCCATATTTATTTTAATTAATAATTTTGATATGTACTTCGAATTTTTGCAGAATATTAATTCTATTTTTAATAATGAAAATTGTTTCTGCACAACAGACATTTAATTTACTAAATTTAAATATTAAATTAATAAATAAAAAAAACTATTTTTATTAGTAGAAAATGTTTTTTATAAAATTTCATTATTTCTTGTTGAAACAAACTTTAAAAATAAAATGTTGATGGGTTAAACTCCACAAGAAATTCTGAAATCAAACTAAAGAAAAATTATTTCCACTTGATAAAATTGGATATAATTTCCAAATACAAAGACAACAACCAACACAAACTCCCAAACCCCCAAAAGACAAAAGCACAGACAGATTACAATTTTTGAGAAAATATAAATACATAAAATGAAATTTATTTAACGTGAATCTCCCAGAGCTCTTTTATACACCCTCCCACCACATCATCCAACGAAACACCAGAAGAAACACACCACGCCCCCCTCAATATGGCACGGACAGTTAAGGAATAGCAAGATTACTACTAAGATTGGTACACCGATCAATTTCTTATAAATACTAATACACATGTTAAGTGATCTCACGTATTTTAATAATATTTATTATGATTACAATTTTATCACTTTAATACCTCAGCATCATTCTTCATTAAAAAAGGATTTTAAAATATTAACTGTCATTTTTTTTAAATTTTACTTTAACGACAAATATTTTTTTTTCATTCAAGTTGATAAAAAAAACTTATAATCAATCAAGATTTGAAATTCCTTTCAAACCATGTTAGACATAACACTCAAATATCAGCTGATCCTCTGGATAGGAGATATATTCCCAAAAATAACATATAACTAAAGACAAGATTCAAAATGAAATTCTCAGTTGTATCGATATAATTGTCAAATTTTTGTATTAGCACGGAATAATATATTTTTCTTTCTAAAGAAATTTTCAAATCAAATTCTGAACAACTTCTCAAAACTGAAGCAAAAAAAATATAATTTCCAAATCGATTAACATGTATTCTAAAATAATAAACATTCCGTTGGATATTAGTCATTTTAATAATTTAATAATCAACAAAAATTACAATTACCTATAGTTAATGATAATAACGATTATAATCATTCACAATTATCAAAAGAGAGGATGATAAAATAATTAAATTACAACAATTATAATATATTGTAGTTATTTACATAAATCTCGTTAACATGAATTATTTACAGGACTCACATACGAACCGGTTACGTGTCCGGGTCCAAGGACCGCACCTCTCGGTCCCTTGGACGCGGAGACGAACCTCCGTCGTACCCGTGCTCACCTGGGTCGACAACTTCAATTCTCATGGTGAATGGAGTCGATCCCACCAATTTGATTCTCGAGGTTAAAAAATAGTCGACATTAGAATAAAACATGTTTAAAAGATGAACCCGAATAAGACCATATTAACCGATAAATTCTTTATTATTAACAAAATTCGATCAAAATTATATCAAAATTGAACAATGGACTAATGAAAAGGAAAGGTTTAAGGACCGAAATCAATAGCAATAAATTAGACAAAATAAATAATATAAAAGAAAAGAAATAAATGAAATCAATAATGTACCTTCGAAATAACTTGTTTTCAAATAAATTGTTTCAAAAATTGCGTGCAAAGATCAACGAATGCGTACTGGGAATCATCAGTATTTATACCGTCGATTTGCACCCGAAACACAAGAAGGTGCCAGAGTGCACCTTGCCACTGGAATGCCTGCCAGCAAGCGAAGACGCCAGGATGCACCTTTCTGGCATGTTTACAGGTAAGAAATCATTTATCTTTATTTAAGATTTCTTATCTTCACATTTTCACTGTAGGTCGGCCACCCACTATGAAAATTAATATTAAAAAATATCAAAAAATTAATATTAATTTTTATTAATTTTTAAAAAATTAATATTAATATTAAAAATTAATTTTAAGATAATTAATTAATTAAAATTCATTAATTTTTGTTTTGCTTTTAGAAGGCCTCAAAGGAGCCCCGAAGGACCATAAGGAATTCCCAGACAGAGCCAAAGATCCCGGAAAGCCCAGGGAACCCCCTCGGACGACCCTTCGTCCCAAGAAGCTCGAGACCGGTCTAAAATTAACCGAGGACAGTCGAGTTAGACTGTCCTCAATATATTCCCCAAAAGGTCTTGAGCGTACGGGATGGGGGTTGTGAAGGAGGGTTTCCTTCGAATCGTGGTCGTAACAATATTAAGAGGTGGATTAAAGAGGAAATGTCTTCTGTGTACTGTGATTTATCAGTTCCGTGTCACTACCAAGCTGTGCAATGATATGTGAAATTGGTTACCGAAGCTTTCAGTTCAGTATTTTACCAAGACGTTAGATATGGATACATGCGATCACACTGGAATCCAGACAAAATTTGCCTTATTTTAATACAAAAACTGACTTCTTCAAACACTAAAAAATCTACCACATTGACTTTTCTAATGTTAATATTTCTATAGAATAAAAACTATTAATTGCTGTTATTTATTTTGAAATGAAAATTCACACTGAATTATTTCTCCATATACCAAAATAGTCTTTTTTCCCATTGACGCCTGGATCATGGAGACACCCTAGGATGTCAAGAGAGATCAGCGAAATTTTTCTACACAAGTATCTCACTGGTTTTTACTTTTTAGGCCTACTCGTGATCAAAATTTGAAAATAATATCTTCACAACACCTCACTTCACCCTAGCGTATATTCGATCTGTGGAAAATTAATCGATCAGTTTCCCATTCAAAAGTGATTGCGTGAAGCGCGTACTATTTAAAATGATCATGTTATGGATTAAAGTGGAATGAACAGATAAACGAAGAAACCAGTAGTTCAGAGGCCATTTGATGTCATTGAAATGTGGATATGAGTCGAAAGTGTAATATGTGGTGCGATGTAAGCCTTATTGCATTAGGTGCGTATTGCAAATCGGAGAGTTTGAAGTCGAGGATGGGAGTTGGCTACGATTGAAAATGGTTGCAAATATGTAACCATCGAAGGTATATGAGTGCTTAGGAAGGGATGAATTTAACACTGAAATTGAATATTACGAGGCTATTGACTGTTACTGACTCAATGTAATTCATGGGTGGCTTACATTTTTGATGGCAAAAAAAGTTGAATAAAAGTATTTGGAATGAAGGAAGCACTGGTAATCAGACGTCTGTCTATGTAAGAATTTATATTCAATGAGTTTGAAACAGATTGGAAGTGTAACTGAATTCGATCCGAACTAAAAAAGCAGATGTTTTATCTAGAGTACAAAGAAAGAGGATATAGAGGAAATGTTTTAATGTTCAGCAAGAAAGAAAAAAATGAAGCAGAAAGAAGGTATTAAGATGTCAAAGAAAGATATGGGACGTTTTGTACGAAATCGCCATCGTTGAAACAGTCTTGATAATGCCTCTGTAAAAATATCAAATGGCTCACTCTCGATAAATTGTTGGGAAAGATTGACTTCATATCATACTTATAAGAAAATTAATTTAATTTAGTTAATGTATCAGTAATCTATTGTAGGCCAGGTTTGTTGCTAATTTCGAGAGAAGTAATGTAGCGAGGATTTTTGATCAACTATTCATGGAGCATGGAGCAACGGTAGAAATTCTTATTAACGATGAGGAGCTTTTACAAGTAAAAAAATACAAAAACGGATAAAGTAAATAAAATGTTAAAATTAGCTATCGACGTGTTCATAGACCAAGTACGAAAGGAATTGTTGAGCGTTGTCATCGTACATTAAAAGGAAAAGCCGAGAGATCGAATATTGATTTTGCTGAAGCTGTTTATTGGTATAACATTTGGTCTAAAAAAGAAAAGATAGGAATAAGTCTCCAAGTGATATATTATTTAGTTACTAGTCGAGGACAACAGCCGAAAAATAAATGAAGAGCCGACTAAAAACAATTATAAAATGTTTGAAATATGAGATAGTGTATATCAAGCCGAGCCAACATATTCGATATACAAGTCGATAGAGTCGTGGTACAATCTCAGCAAAAATTAAGCAAAGGAAATGTAAAGTAGACGAAATCTCAAGACATATTCAGGAAATCTGAAAACAATCTGATGACGAGCTGATTCAAAGAATGATTCAACCGATGTTTCAGTCACCAGCGAATATGAAAGCGACAATGTTGATTTTGAGTCGTGACATATGGGAAATTGACAATACCGGTCTAAGGACCGAGAGAG
>MQRK01224610.1:5009-15033 GCA_001938485.1 Girardia tigrina | reverse complement strand
TATATATATATATGTGTGTGTGTGTTTTAGCTGTCACCCTAACCTAGCTTTAGAAGTTCATTACATTTATATTTTCTTAAAGTTTTTTTCAAAATTTTCAATATTTAACATAAGAATTAACATTAAAAAATATAAACATTTTACTATACGTTGCTTCACTATTTTCGTAAAGAAAAAATGCCGTGCAAAGCACCCAAAAGTAACGATATGTGTACGGTAAAGAAGCTCTTTAAAGAAAGACAATGAAGAAATAAGTTAAAAAAATCAGTTGTGAAGAATTTTGTCTTAAAGATAACGAACGTTCAGCTTAATTATGATTAAATCAAAACCATAATTAAAGCTGATTTTTACGTAACTACAAGGGGAAATCAGAGGTATTAAGTGGTTCACATAAAGGCAATGAGAACTATTTAAAACTTGTTGATCTCGTTAAGAAGCTGGATATTTTAGTTCCGTATGATTTGAAAGAATTTCATCTAAAAAATTGCATTAACGATATAAATTTGATCTTTTTTTAAAAGAATCATCACTGAAGATAAAAGGTGATTTTGTGCAACAGTGTCAATTCGAAACGATGTTGGTTCATATCTCATTACCACTTCCAAAGCATAATATCAATCAAAAGAAAATTTTGATGTCTATTTGGTCGGATTAGAAATGAATGGAGTATTTTCAGCTGCTTCTGAAGAACCGAACTATTAATTTGGAGATCTACTGTCGGCCACTGGACAATTGAACCCAGCGGTTATGAAAAAGCGACAAGAATTGGTCACTCGTAAAAGTGTCACTTTCCAACTGAATAATGCTAGACCCTACACGTCTTTGGCATTTAGACAAAAATTAATGGATAATGGATTATCACTTATTTCGATTTCTAGACAACCTCATTTGGGGAAAACCTTTAAATGATGATGACGCTATAAAATCTAACGTAACTCATGTTTTAGCTGAAAAGAATCATACTTCCTACGAGTGTGGAATTTTCAAGTTATCAGAGAGAGAGCAGATGGTCATTTAACAAAATGGACAATACATCATAGATTAAAGTTCATTCCAAGTAAAAGAATCTTCTATTTCATAGAAAATATACAATATTATTAATATTATTATGTATGAAACATAAAATATGAAATATTAATATTTTGTAAGTCGCACCACATATAAAACTATTGAATTTTATTTTTTAATTAATTTATCCCACTTAAAGGACATGGAAGAACAACAATAAATAAAACCAACTTATATAAACCAACATTCCAAAATATGTTATCGTAATTTATCAATATTCATATAGTAAATTACCGAAATTGCGGTTTTTAGGAGGCAGACATCTTTAAGATAACGTCAAATTTGCTCTGAGGAAGTTGATTTTGATTATATAATATTTATTTTATACTTATTATTTATTTCATTATTTTTTATTTTTATTATTTTTTGTCATATTATTTATATCTCACTCTTTTCAATAATTACCTCTCAAACTCTATTTCCAACTGACCTTCTTCGACAATAATATAAATAAGAATAATAATTTTTGGTAAATGGCTTAGAAATGTACTGTAGTGTTAACTAGCCAAATATTACAGACTGTTTTTACTAATAATCTAAATGTTTTTCCCTAAACAAATATCAAAAACTTATTTTATGTTAGCAAAGTAATCTATAAAATCTTAAGTTCCGTTTCATAATCCTATCAAACTAGTTAGGTCCTAGATGAATATATTGAGATCAATATGGAGATGTAAACAAACTTCAAGAATAATAATTTGTAGATTTTGAGCAAATTCCTTTGCATGTTCACGAGACGTATTGCCCTTATAACGATTCGTCTTTGACAAAGTAATATTAATGAAGACAGTAGTTTTCCAACAACAAAGCGTTAAAAATCGAATAGGGATACAGGTTATCATTGCAGAAGTTTACAAAAGGTACTAAAATTCATTTGTATATTAAAAATCAAAAAAGGAATATGGTTCCGCCAGATGTTAAAGTACGTGTTTAAAATTTGTAACCTCTCTTTACTAAAACTTAAGTGCCTAAAAAAATAAATACGCTGGGAGCCTAAAAGTGAACATCTTATATAAATAAAATATTGAATGGTATATCGACAAGGCTATTTCGCATTGAGAAAATTATTTCAAGGATTGAAACCTAATTATTAACCTAAATTATTAATAATTATTATAATTATTAAGCATTGAATAAAATAAGCTAAAGAATTAAATAAGTGTAAGGAATATTTGGAACGTTGATGTTTTGTGTATTGTTTGTATGTTTGAATGCTCTGTGTTAATTTTGGATGTCTCTCCTAATTAGATGAGTGATTAATGTAAAAGAGCGAACTGAAACGGATGTTTCAATGAGCTCTTTTGACGAAAAAATATATAGATAAATAAAAATATAAAAATTAATTTTAATTTAACTACACTATAAATAAATAACTAACAGAAATAAAATTACAAATAAACTTGAAAAAAGATGGCAATTTTTTATTAAAAACAAATAAACGCCATTTAAAAATATATTTTAGGATAATATATTTCGACGGTTTAACCGTCATCATCAGATCACTGATTATGTTCTTTTTTATTGCTTTTATATAAGAAAATGAATGATTATGCAATGAACACAGCTGGTAAAGGTGATAATTTTAAAGATCTGCTAAGACAAGCGTTTGAGAAGCCGAGAGCAGCCGCGATGGATTATGAAAGACTGTTGAATTATCGCTAAGGTGCTGATAACGCACAGACGTTTTTCAAAAAAGTAGACCGACTGGTAAAAAATGCGTTGTCGCATAGACTCGAGATAGAAGAGCTAAAAACTCAAATGTTAATGCATTATATTTACGATGAAGATGTTATTCGTGAAATCAAATTACGGAAATTAAAGAGTGTCAAGAAAATATCTGATTTGGTTGCACTCGTAGATGAAATAAACCACGAAAAGAAAAGCAGGCCTCCTGAGGTTTCTACAAAATGGGTAAATCAGACTCAGCCGAGAAAACAACTTTTAGGGGGGAATAAACCGATCCCAACTGCTACACTTGTCATCAACCATGACATTTCTATAGGAATCACCAACAAAGAAGACCTTTGCAGTGTTGGAATTGTCAAGAGACTGGACACATTAGTCGAAACTGTCCTAACAGTCAGCCATTGGTTTTTTTCTTGTGCGGAAAAAATGGACATAGTCAAACTCAATGTTCAGAGAGACGCTGTGAAAAATGAGGCCGGAAAGGGCATGTTTCGTGTACTCTAGCAGACAGAATAATGGTTACGACAATAGAAGATCGAGAATGCAGAACAATGATCAGACATTTAAAATCAACACAATGAACAAGGATAAAGAAAGCACATTTGATGAGAATGAAGGAAAAAACGATAAGCCATACCCAAACGACTGGGCTCCGCCAATAGGGGAATTGATGGGAGCCGGATGCCACTGATCTTAGAAGATAATTCCCACGGAGTCGGATGCCAGCTTGATGTGCAAACGATGAATAAGGTCTATGGATTTGTGAAAAAGAATTTTGAGCAAGTATTCTATGTTAACGTGTTGATTGAGGATCAGAAGTCAGAGATATGTTTAGTAAAATGCAGGGGCGACCGAACGTTACAGTGGAAATTCATGGTAAACAATAGGAGTGTTTGTTGGATACAGGAGCAGGTATTGATGTTATGAGTAAGAAGTATTATAAAGATTTAAATAATAATTTGAATAATAATAAAGATTTGAAGCCACGAGAAGGACTATTGTGTTACGAGAAAAGAATTGCTTACCATGTATTATTTTTGTAACCATTTTAGACATTTTCTGTAAGGTAAATGGTTTACTTTGTGTACCGACCATAAAGCAGTCACGTTTATGGTGAATACTAAGAAGCCAATTACATTGCAGTTTCAAACGTGGATTAACTATCTGAGCAGTCTGGATGTGAAGTTAGTATTTCGAATAGGATCTTTGAACATGAATGCTGATATCCTGTCAAGGATTAATTGTGATACATGTACTCAATGTTTGATGCAACACGAGGAAGCTAAGAAAGAAAAAATCAAAACACGTGCACTGGATGTTGTTTCAGAAGATGAAACCAAAAATTCACTCGAAGGTATTATCTGGGAAACTCCTCGGATATTGGCACACGCGGGTGCAAGAAAGGTTGAATATTATTTAAGAGAATCTAAGAGTTTTGACGAGCTGAAAGGTTATTATCAAAGAGATTGTACGCAAATGGGAATCATGCCAAAAGTATAAAACATATACGGCAAAGACAAAAGAAAACAAGATAAAATTAGAAGCTGCCGAGGATTTTTGACATATGCGGGTATTTGTGGACCGTTGAAAGAGACTTATTGGAAAAAGAAATATATTCTAGGCATCATTGATCAGTTCAGTAAATACATTACGTTATTAGCAATATCGAAACAAGAAGAAGAGTCAATAATAACAGAAATAATGTGAAATTGGATACTGAAATGTTGTTCTCCCAAGGCGATGAATTTGGATTGCGGTAAGGTTTTTGAATCAAAAAAGATGAAAGAGCTGACAGAGAAACAGAATTTTGAAATTAGATTCTCCAGCCCATATTATCATAACAAAAACGGACAAATAGAACGAAAATTTCGTACAATCAGAGAATTGATAAATGCAACATTGCATGAAAGAAGTTCAGACTGGGTAGAGATTCTACCGGCGATCGAGTTCTCCTTAAATGCCACATTACAGACGATTATCGGGATGAGTCCAGCTGAAATCATTTTCGGAAGACGCATTAGCAGGGAGAAATGGGATGGAAAAAATAGCAAAACATTTCAATATGGGCAGGACCTGGAGCCTATCAGGCGAAGACAATTCTTCCCAGGAGATGAGGTATTGGTAAAAGTAGAATCTAGAACGAACGATCAAGGGAGATGCTATGGGTCATATAAAGTCATTCGAAAAGTAAATGATAGAAGATATATTCTTGAAGATATGTCTGGTAAAACATGTAAAAGAAATGTGGAGAAAATTAAAAATTTCATGCGTGCGGGGTAGTAAGAGAGTGTTGTTCTTAATTTTTTAATTTTCGGAAATAGGAATTTTGGTTTTTTTTAAAATTTCAAATTAAAATCGAAATTAAAAAAAATAATGGAAATAGAATTAAAAAAAAAAATGAAAATTTGTTTCAATAAAAAATTTAACCTGTTATAGTTTTTGAATAAATTTTGCAAGTCTTAATTTCTTTTAGATTTAGAATGGAAGTTAATTCCCAACCTAACAATATAAATATATATAATATTGAGTCTTGTGAACGCAAGTTTAATATTTTGAAAATATAATTTGATTAAATCTTTTTTTATGTAATTATTGGACATGTTTTGATGTTTACATACATCATCATCAGCAATTTGAAAACAATTTTAATAGACACATTAACTTTAAAAGGTATATTCAGAATTAAATATTATTATTTATTAAAGTATTATTGGGTAATAATGGCAAAAATATTTTAATTAAAAATTTAAAGTATTGAAATAACCTTACTTTACCCATTCTGAATGTTAATTGATGGGTTGTAGTGTCTTATTAGTAGAGATTCACAAAACTGTCGTTCGTAATGTGAATCAAAACCCTTTTGTAGAACAGAAAACTCATCTTTTGAAATGGATGAGGTTCTATCCTTACAACATAACCAATGATCAAGAACCTTAATCGATCGACTCCTTTGCGAGTGCTCGCTAATCCGGGTTTTGAGATGACGATTTGTCTCTCCGATGTACGAGTTTTGACACCCGTGACATTTAAATTTATGTACTAGATTAGCTTCGTATTAAAAAAAGATTAAAACTGTATTATTAAAACAATTCAATATTCATATCCTAAATATCCGAAAATTGCTGATGAAGATGTATATAAACTTCAAAAAATGTCCAATAATTATATAAAAAAGCCTTTAGGTTACTACAATTTATATTTTAAGTCTTTTAATCTAATACATTTTTTTTAAATTTAGATTTTATATTCAACTATTTAATTTATTATGATTGTAAATTTTAAATTATTTTATTAATTTTATTTTTGTAAATTTGTTAATTATTAAATCGGATTAATATTTTAAAATGATTATAAAATTATTTTATTTTCACCAATAAAATTAAAAATAAATATTTAAAATAAAATATATAGTTTCAAGTTTGTTCACATTTGGATGAGAAGTATTAAACATTGAGTGATGAACATAAGCAAAATCAATATTATGGATTGTCATAGAGATGATTCAAATTGTGAATGTAACAAATATTCAACGAAATGAGTGAGTTCTCTTAACATGACATACAAGACAAAATTTTCTTTACAATAGTATCTTTTTTATTAAAACAAGAGGAAACATTACGATTATATTTTTATTCTAAATATAAAATAAAAGTAACATTTATTTTTTTCTTAAGAAAAACACTTGTAATTTTCAAATAAAGTATAATTAATGTTTCTTTTCTAAATTAAAATATAATTTTATTGTTTTTTCGTGAGAAACATGTTTTAATTCTTCCGGTCCTCAAATATGTAGTTGGTACATAAATTTTATGAATCATGTTGCGCTTCTTAAAGGTTTTAATTGTGGCAGCAGTAACTCAATTAACATTCAAATCTCTATTGAAAGAATTTAACCTCGCATAATCTACGATTTAATTTTAAATATACAAAATGAATATAAATAAATTCTGACTAACAGTCAAATGACTATGTAAAATATTTAAGTCCATTTTGTAATTCGAAGAAGACCCCCAAAATAAGCATACTTACTGAAAGGGAAATTATAATTTAGTAAATCGAGATAATTATACCAAATAGTTTATCCTTCAATTCGATTAAATGGTTGTATAAATAAACCAAATAAAAATATTTAAAATTACTGAATATATGTTAGCAATAACAAAAACGGACAGATAAAAAGAAGAAAATATAAAATTATCACAGAACAAAGAAAATATAGTCAGTAGGAGCTTAAGCCAACGAATAAAGTTAATTTACGTTTATATCTTGAACTAGTTGACTAGATCTATAATTCATTAATTAATTTGAGGAGCAATCAGTTATGAAAAGGCGAATATCCTGATTGGCGAGATGATATGAATTAAACTTTTATTTTTCTGTGTTTACTGATCTTCAAAAAATCGGCCGAATGAGTAATCAGGGAAAGTTGAAATACTCGATTTTCTTCAACATATTCGATTCCTCTAGATTGTTTTAGTTTGAATAGGAATAAAGAAAGATTTGGATTATGTTGCTGTGTTCTATTTTGATGAATATAAAACAGATCAGATAATTCTCCAATTAATTATTCCCCGAAAATATCCTGCTTGGTTAATTGACTGAATTATTGATAAATAAATTCAAGTCAATTTACAATTTAATTTTTTATTAAAGAAATAAAAAATAAAATAAAAATAAAAAAAAACATTTCATCCCAAAATAAAAAATAACAACATAATTATTTTCTTTTAAATAAATATCACACCACACAATTCTTTTCATGATAGATAATTATATACATATTTTGGTATATAAAAATATATAAACGAGGTTACTACACTTACATTCTACTCTCATGTTAAATATTTATGATATGTTTTGAAGAAAAATGTTTTTCAAAATAAAGATTTTATATGAATAATAAATATATATATATATATATATATATATATATATATATATATATATCTGTAATTTGTGCGTAATTATTTTTTTTATTTTTTAATATAGACTAAAAATATTTTTTAAAAAAATTGAAAAAAATAAACTTTGAAATTAAAGAGAAAGATAAACTTCGATATTTTTGACATCAAAAAAATTGAAATTAAAAACTATTTAAAAGAGAGAAGATTAAAAAGTGAAGAACTGAATTCGACGAATAAATATAAATATATATCTTATTAAAACATAATAATGTCCCACTCTTTCTCTTATTTTAATTATTCAATTTGATCTTCAGGTTACCCAAAGTCATAACGCTCGGGTATTTCATGCTGGGCCAATTTTATTGTAGATAATAAATGTTTGCTCATCGAGATAGTTTTATTTTCAAAATAATCGCAATTCAATAAATTTTGATTCACTATTTTAGTTTAATCAGACGCACAAAGTTTGTTCGATAAATTTAATTCGTAAAAAATATAAATTCAATTCGATAACAGATGAACGAGAATTCGCAAATTCAAAAACGCAATCGTTTTAATAAAAGTCTCGTTACAGAAATATCAATCACCTTTACGTTAATATATGCCACAATAATAACATGTATAATAATTTAACAAATCTTAAAAGTTTTCTTAAAGACTATGACAAAATTCGAGATCATTTTTAAATCAAATCAAACAGAATAAAAAAGTGAATTTTACATTTGACATTCATGAATCTCACTATGATTTATCGACCAATCAGAGCGAGCCATTTCATTCAAACATTTTCTCTCATTCTAATTCTGAGGAACACACATTGATTAACACCAACAATGCACGATTAATTCTCGAAAGTATTCAGTCAATCCTTTGAGTTATATGACTCTTTGATAAGGAAATTAAATTCACGAGTAAAAGTCTTTTTGTGGTATTTGAATGCAATCAAATATAAATTTAAATTATTATTTTTTAATTTCCTTTTTGGTAATTTAATTATTAATTTATATAAACCCTTATATACAACATATCCTATATATACATAAAGCATAGGTGATAAAAAGATCAATGAAAAAAATGATTCAAAGTTTCGAACGTAATTGATTGTCATTTTTAGGCAAGGAGAGGAATTTTGAGACATAAATAATAATAACGAGTATTCCGTGATTTTCTATTTACATTCCGTGAGTATTTGTTTGTTTTATCTTATAAACAGTTGACATTTCTATCAGTTGTTAACGTAGTTGTTATAGTTCCAGTTTCATTTATTGCTGTTATCAATTAGAAGTAATTGAAAAGAGTTTGATCATAAATTGATTAAATTCTATTGATTTAAAAGTTTTGGTATATTTTAATGTTTAATTTCATTTTTTACTCATTCCACTATGATTTACTAATATGATAATTTTAAAGTAATTAAAATTTATTTTAGGCAGCAATAGTAAAGATTCTCTATTTTAATGTTGAAGCAGAATAAATTGGAACATTAATCTAAATCTAATCTAAAATCATTGCTTTATATATTAGACATAATTTATTACTTAAAAAAATAACATTCCATGCTACTTTATAAAATAATTTCTTTAATAATAATAATAATGTGGTGTGATTAGATATTGTGGTATCAAAACTCCCAAAGCTAAATTAGTGGTTTTATAAAACCTTTTCCCAAAGGAAAATTCCAAGTCAATTATTAAAGCCAAAAGGATATCTCGATCTCTTCCTTTTCATTTTAGTCCTTTTCCGTCAAAAAAATGTCTAAAAATATTAAATGATCATAAAGCAAATCCTCATTTTACTATTAAAGATTGTATATAGAATAATCCAAAATTAGCTATAATATTCCTTAGAAGATTAAATTATATATTTAGATCAGCAAAGGTGACTACGAAAATAATAATTAAAAAATACATAAAAAATTCTAAAATTATATGCCCAAAAACTTTCAAAACATAATATATAACCTGAAATTATATTATAAGTTATAAAAAAATTGTTTTTAAACATGCATTATATAAATAATATAAATGACTCATTAAAAATAATATTATAAAAAATGTTAAATAACCTCTTTAATTGTTAATCTGTGAATTTTGATTTACTAAAAAAAGATATTTAAAAATAAAGAAAATAATAACTATTTTAACCGTGTTCGTCAGCACAAGTGATTTTGTTAAAAAGGAAAGTCACTTATAGTGATCATGTAGTGAATACGTAAACAGTACATCATTTAAAAAATCTCAATAAAGTTTTAGAGAATGCAGTTTGTAGGATCCAAAGATCTTATATATAACATGCACGGAATTTTAAAGTGTTGTTAATTTATGTCTTCTATGTACTGCAATGTTATTCCTACCATCATTACGACT
>MQRK01224600.1:0-10120 GCA_001938485.1 Girardia tigrina | reverse complement strand
ATATTAAATATCTTAAAATTAAAAATGTCAAGAAAACAAAAATATTAAATATTTATTTTTAAGCAATTTTAAATATTGATTTTGAAAATAAAGTTTAAATAATTTTTGAAATAAATTTTGGTGTTTAAAAAAATGAATTCGGATATAGACGTTCGTAAATGTTGCCAGTGGCGAGGTGTCCTAATCTTCAAGGTGTTCAGTGAATATCTACTTTTCTCCAAAATTAGATTTATTAGATTTCTATGTACATGAAGCATTTTAAAAAAAAACCTTTTGGTACAGTAATGCGGCACGTAATGAGGTTTAATAAGTCTGTATGTGAAAGACTGCATAGAGAGAATATAAAGTGGGTATGTAGATAGAACTACATTCTAACCAATAACTTTATTATGGACAATTGTATTGAGTAGGTTGGTAAGCAGGTTCTCTTATACATACCTTTCCAGAGAAAGTACAGCACACACACTGAATACTTTTCATCGCCGCTGAATGTTACTCACCTTGAAATTTAGTAGTCAATTTTTCTTTCATTTAGAATAGAACAAAAAACTTTTTTTAGTTCAATTTCAATTCTTTCATTCATAATTTATTATAAAACACAAAAAGTAATATCTTAAATAATCTTTGAAAGGTGATTCGGTTTATAGAAAGGAATGATGATTTTTGTGAGACAAAAATATTTTATTAAAGAAAATTGAGAAACGATTGAATGAACATTAAAAAGATTATTAAATTGAATTGCGTATTTTTTATATATACTTAAAATAGATATTTATAAAAGCATTGTTTTAAAAATTAAACGTTGTTTTTTTGTTTTAATAATTTATTTATTTTTATAATATAAATGATAACAATTGTTTTAAAAATAATAAAGTTTAATTTTATTTGTCAATATTTTATTTATTTTATTTAAAGATATTAAATATTAAATATATTTAATATTTTAAAATTAATAATTATGATCTACAATAAGATAATTTAATTCTCAATATTTTAATGATTATTATTCGGATTATGTATATATAATAAACGGTTAAAAATAACTAAAAATGTCCTCGATATAAACAGTTGTTTAAAGCGTGTAAAAAGTTATATAAAGTATGTGAAAATTTCAAAAATTGTAATTAAATAAATTATTTTCATTTAGTCGTACTTTTTTATATTTAAATGTAGGAAGAGTTAGAGGACATTTACATGAACTATGTCGTTCCTAAAAAATATCAACCCTGACCCTTTACTTTTCCAATTTTTGAATGTTTATCAATAGTGTGAGGAATATTTTAAATTGTTTGAATGTGTAAATGTATGGATGCGGTATGTTGATTTAAGTATGTTGAATTTAGAATGGTGATTCTCCCACCCAGATGGAAATTTGCATTTTTTATTTAAATTTAAAGGATTGACTATTCGAACATAATTAAAATAATCACTTGATAAGTTCATATTTTTAATTTTACAATTAAAATTAAGTTAATTAATTTTTAGTAAAATTTAAATTAAATTCAATTTTTATAATTTGATGACATTTTTATTATTTTGGAATTTATTAAGAAATGGTAAAAATTATTATTTTTTAATTAATATTTTTAGAGGTTAAATATTTTAAAAAATAACTTAGAAAAATTGTTCGAATAATCATTGTTGGGTTCTTGATCAATATTAAAATTCATTAACACCAAAAATTTATTAATAACACAATTAACAATTATTCAAACAATTTTTGTTGTAATAAAAATTGTTTTTAATAAAAAAAATTTGTAGAGTAACTTTTCTATCGTTTTCTTTATGACCAGATTCTTATATAAAAATATGAAATTATAAATATAAATAACTGATAAGTGATTTTAAAATTGAAAATTTTTAATGCTATTTATTTGAAAATTTTTAATTCTATTTAATAAAAATTTTGTTGTCATATTTTTACTAAATTAACCTTAATGATTTTTTATTATTTTAGAATTAGTTTAATGTTATTTCTTTTTTTGTGAAACATTTCTAATTAATAAAGATTTTAACGTTTTATTTTTTTCAATATTTAAAAATTTTATTATTAATATTTAAAAGCATTTTTACCTTCAATTATTTTAAATACCATACAATTTAAATACCAAAAAATAATTTTTAGTATTTTAAAGTAATTTACAAATTTTATTATTATTAAGATACGTTAATGATAAAAGTCGTAATTAAATTTTTTTACAAAACTATTTAAAATAATTTTTAAAATTATTACAACCTATTTTATCCTTGTATTTATATATATTTTTTTAATCAATTATTTAAAAATTCATTATTTCCCAATTAATTTCATTTTAAGTTTTTTTTACTCTTCAAATAAAATTCGATTATTCTCGAAAAAAACTTTTTAAAATTAATTACGATATATTTTTAAATTATAAATGTTTAGACAACTTTTGATTTTAAATATTTATTTATTTCAAATATTATTTATTCAAAAATTTAAAGGAATGAGCTTTTCACATGAGTCCTTCACAATCATGATTAAAAAAAGAAATAAGAAAACCAATTAGAAGGATGACAAACGATGAAAGACTTTCTGAGAATCATAATGACTCTAAATGTGATTGTAATAAAAATTCAAACGAGACTTGTTTAAATGTTCTTAATAAATAGGTTTTAGTGTCTTATTAGAAATGATTTACAATAAAACATTGAATGGTGTGAATAAAAATTCTTTGGAAGAAAAGAAAATTAATGTTTTTAAATTGATGAAGTTCTATCTGTGCAAAATTTGCAATGATTAAGAATCTTACTCGATCTACTCGACTTGGAGTGTTTACTAATCTGTGTTTTGAGGTGGTGATTTGTTTTTCCAAGGTGGGCCTCCCATCTCTTTCGAATGGTATTGAGCCTCTAGGCTCTTTAGAGGGTCCACCCAAACTAAAGAATCACTAGCAGCCCCCCGATAGGCCTCCTACGGGGTCGGATAGTTTCGGTCTCCGAGATCTTTTCGGCTTCCCTGTGAGAAACGACCACCCATGGGTTGTGGACTTCGTACAGCCGCGAAAGGGACAGATGCAGTTAGATCTGCAATCCTAAAAGTTAGATGTGTTTCTTCAGTACCTATCGCTTCTTCCACCGCCGTCGAGATAGTCGGGGGGTCCGTGACGGATTGAATCTGGTTGCCAGAAATGTTGAGGTTTTCTACGACTCTTTCTTCTGTGGTTGTACTGGTTTGCGTTCGTGTCATTGTCGGTTCTCCAATGTCTTCTGTCTCCTCCAATTTATGATCCCGGTAGAGGTACCTGGTCAGCCACCCCTTCGTTTTGTACGACTTTTTTTTCCAAGGTACTAGATTTTACACCTATGACAATTAAATTTGAACACAAGATTAGCTTCCACTAAAGTGTCAGTTTTGGATTTCATTGTAAGATAATTTCTTATTTTGGATATTACGGACACTGTTTTAACATTTATATAAATATTATTCTTAAATCTTCTGAAACTTTTTGAATAAAGATTTTTTATAATTTTAAAGCGTTTCCCATCATCCTTCTTGGTTTCGTTTGCGTGGACTCTATCTAGCATCAATTTAATATTTTTTCTGTTTATTTATTCGTGTACATATTATATTGCGAACCTTTACCAAAAGTGTAAAGTCCGTTACATGCACTTGTAAAGGTTTAGAAAAGATTCCATATTCTATGAATTAAAGGCTTGATCATATTATCTCTTTTTTTTATCTCTCTTCACAGTAACTTTTTGATGTGCAAAGTCGTGTGTCTGTTACCTTTCTGTACCTATCTGTTTCATATTTACAGTTCATTATTTTAATAAAAACATAATATAAACATTAAATAAATTCTTGATTAAAAAAACTAACGCCATTTTATAAAATTTACTGTTATCAATTTCAGTGAATTACCCGCCATCTTTAGACTGAAGATGTCTTTCGGTTTTTTTAATCAAGAATATAATTTGCCATCTTTTTTACATTGCTTATTAAATAAAATATAATAAAAATAAATTAAATTACAACACTGTGGGGGATTCCGTCGACATTATCATTTTTGAAGAACATTAAATAAGAAAATAAGTGGTTTTTTTAATTTTTAAAATTCGAAAGCCAATTGAAAATGTTTATTAATTTCGACGGATTAACCGTTATAAGGAGTTAGTTAAAATAATATAACCGTCATCTTGAGAACAACTGATTTTTTCAGTAAAAAGAAATGGATTATGTAACATTATACCGGTAATGATTGTGCAATAAATAGGTCATAAATAAATCATTTAAAAATTCTAAATAAAGTTGTCGTGAGTGCATTTGGAACATTAATTTTAGGATCCAAAGATCTTATATATAACGCTTCACATGTCACTCTCCCCAATAATTCTTAAATTGTGTGCACAGAATTTTAAAGTTATGGATTTTTATCTCCCTTCACAATGTTTACTAGATCCAGCAATATTACTTTCACTTTCCTTACGACTGTGTTCCTAGATTCTTTTATAGAGATGACGCGAAGTCTCTCCAATGTATGTGGCGTTACACACATTACATGTATATTGGTAAATGAGATCCGAACGCAATCATAACGGTGTTGAAGATTTATTACTAAACATACCTTCGATTTTTTGGGTACGGGAAATTATTTTTAAAATAATGGTACTATCTACTGATGTTAAAATGGAATTTTTAAATGTTTATCGTCAGATAATGTAATGTTACTTAAATTTAAAACAGTATTACATTATCTGACGATAAACATTTAAAAATTCTATTTTAAAATCAGTAGATAATACCATAAATTTAAAAATAATTCTTTTATATTGCCATATTCAATATTCAAAGGTATATTAAAAAGTGAACTAATTTTTCAAACTTATTATTATATATTTTACTAAAGTTAATTTATTGTTGAGTGGCACTTTTTTCGGGGTACTGGAAAAAAACAGAATGTGTACAACTGATCTAGCACCTATAAAAAAAAACTACATATACTGTAAGGTCTTATTTTATGTGGTGGATAGGTTCTATAGAAAATCGCATTTAAAAAGACTTATCATATCTTAAAAAGTAAGGATACTTTGCGTAGATTAATTTAACTACATAAAACCAAAACGAGTTCAATTAACTTAAAACTGCATTAAAATGTTTGTAGGAAATAAAAGAAATAGACTGCTTTGTGAATTACGTCGAATATCTGAAAGAAATTCAAAAAAGGCTTGAAATAACCTTTTATTCAAACAGAAATATGAGAAATAATAAAAGATTTAATTTAAATAAGTGTTGATTTTGAAATGAAAAATTGTTTTAAAAGTTTATATGAAATACGGGTGATTAATGAAAAATAAAATTTTATGACACACTTTAAACGTTTCAATTCAGAAATCAAAACGTGCTGCTTATTACTGCAACTTGAAATCAGCAAAATTTTAACTTGCTTATTCAAAGCATTCGTCGATTTGTACTTATTATAAAAATGAAGAAAACACCGCTGAAATAAAATTTATTTTCAAAACATCTAATACCTTTCATTACGAAACTCAGAATGATTTAACAGCGACTTATCGTTGGTAAGTATCATGTACAAGGGAAATCCCTGAATTGCAAAAGCTCACTCTAAAAAGCAAATAACTGACATCTGGATGTGAAGAGTTAAGCTAGATCTAGTTTGCCATTATACCCATAACCGTTATGTCTGTGGAACAAATGAAATGAGCTTTGAGCGCTACACGATTTGTGGAGACTGTCTATAAGCAAGCTCCTTAACCCGATTGGGACCACCGTCCTTTTAAAAGGAGACTGCTCAAATATTTTTACATCAATTTGACGACTCAGTAACAGGTGCATCGTCCTTTTAAAAGGACACCCTATCACAAAAGACCGTATGAAAGAAAAAATATTTTTTAATGTAGAACAAGTTATTTAGATATAATAAACCAGAATTAATATCAAAAATTCACTTTTTCTACAGGAAATAGTTTCGGCCCCATTAGGGTTAAGTAAACCTGTTTGTAAGTTTGTCATAGAAATTTTCGGATGAAATACAAACCGCATAACTTTAAAATTACATAAAACAGACCTTACAGTAAATTAATTTATTTATTTCCATAGAACCAAACTGGTGATATACGTGGTGCGTTTGTTTATTTCTTAGACTCAACACGAAATAAAAATCCCATTCCATCCAAATTTTTACCGTTTAAACACAAACAAGTGAACACTCATTTCTCAATGTATGAGTCTTTTTCATCTATGCACTTTTTCCAGCGGCGAAGAAAATCGATGAATGCTATTTTGAATAAATTTAGGTCAAGGGATTTCAGAATATTCTCAACTTTGTCCTTAAATGTTACGCGTTAAGTTCAAAGGTCCAGTACGTCTTTCTTTCATATGAGATAATCTTCGGAGCGCTAATAAATCTTCAAAGGAATCTGAATCCTATTTCAGTATTAACCGATTTTGAAATAGCTGCAATCAGAGGTATTAATAACGCTTTTCCAAATGACATTCAAGGCGGGTGTTTCTTTCATCTAACCTAATTTATTTGGCGAAAAATTCAACATATCCAAGATTTGATGGAAAGATATAAATCGGATCCAGAATATGCACTACAAATTTTACAAATTCCATCATCAGCTTATGTATTTATCAGTAATATTGTCAGAACGTTTGTAAAATTACTTTCGAGTTCATTCTTTATACAAGAATATGTAATTCAAGAACCATTAGATGATTTTGAAGAAGATCCTGAAATTGGATGATACGAGAGACAAAATCGCAGTCTCAGACAGCATTTAAACATGCAATTTAAAACTCTTACGATGCTGTCAGAAAAGGAGTCCCTAAAACGAACAATTCAGTTAAAGGATGGCATCGAAAATTCAACCAATTGCTTGAATAGTCTTTCAACAAATTGAAAATTCATTGAAGAATTGAAGGATGAACAAAGTATCAATAATTTTATGATAAATAAGTTTATTGCTGGTGATAATTCTATAGAGATATTTCAAAACAGATCGAAACAAGTGTGAATAATCATGCTAGATTATCTCCATTGACAGGAACACAACTTTTATCTGAACGTCTGATTATCTTAAAATATTTATGGATTAAAATTTGTATTTAATAAAATTCTTTGTTTATATCCTTAAACATTATTTGCTTTGTCAATTTGAATTATTTATAATTATAATTTGGAATATATCTACATTTACTTGTTCCATAAAAATTAAATTAAATAAAGTTTTTATATTTGATTTCCTATACATCAGGTTATAATATAATTTTGTCTGTTTTTGTTTATCTTACTTTATATGCTATTTTCTGGTGCTTGTATTGGTGGGTTAGTCTTTCGTGGTTTGGCGTATAACCTTATATTTATACCCGAGTCAAAGGATTTATCTAACGCCCAATGTTTATAAATGATATTGTTATCTACCTTGCATCTTATTTACTTTACTAAATACAAACGATAAATACTAAAATACACTGATTTAAATAAAATTTTCTTTTCTTACAGTGGACATTATATCCTCATTCACTTCTCGTTCTGGTTCCGCCCAATCTACAGCAATTTGTTGTCCCCACAACTGTATTCTTCCCGGAATCAATTTCCGTCTGGCCATCGCTGCCGCTTTATGACTGTCATATTCGACAAACGCGAACCCCCTATTCTTCGTTTTATCAGCCACGCTCGGATATGCAATAACGTCTTTTACGCCCTCCGTTACGCGATTCATTTCCACAAATATTTCCTCTTTCGTTTTGTTTTTCGGAATCCCACCGACAAACAGTCGACAATTATCAACACTCAAACAAACTCCGAGCGGTTTATCGCGTCTAATTTCGTAATTGTTTAATTCCATTACCGCTCGTTTAGTGTCTTCTCGGTTCATGTATATACAAAATCCATAGCCGCGATTTGTACCCGTAAAATCCATCATCAATCTGAACATATAAATCGGACCGATTCTTTCGAAAACCGGTACTAATTCGTCTTCGAAACAATCTCTGGGGATCTTTCCTATGAAAACCTCACAACCTCTCTTTGGCGGATAGCCTTTCCAGTCCGGTGGAGGACCGTATCGTCGTTGCCCGTTTTCTTGAACTATCGGATACATTGTTCGGTTTAATAGTTTTACTAACGCTTCTGCGGACGATAGAACCGCTGCATTTTGATTGTCTTGCTTTGATACAACACTATTTGAGTCAGCGTTTTCGATATGTTTTTGCTGATGGCCGTTTGATGAACTTGTTGGATGCGTCATACTGTGAAAGGCACTACTGACACAGGAGTTGTTAACCTGCTTAGTATTAGACATCAGCGCTATAATTATAAAAAACAGAGTAATTTTTCAGTTCAAATTCAAGTTTTAAAGTCAAATTTTATTAGTAAATACGTAAAACGAAAAACAAAATAGTCTCTCTCTCTTACTGTGTTGAATAAAGATGATATTAGAATTTAATTAATCGAAATTATTTCGAATTTAAATTTTAATTAATATATTTCATTGATTAACGACGACATTTAATTATAATATTATATTATTAATCTTTCACTATAGCAATGAGAAATTAATGTAATTATCTAATTTACTTTCGTTATTATTTGCGTATGATTTTTGCGTCAACTAATAAAACTAATTTCCAAACGATTCAATATTATGGTTTCAAAATAACCGAATAAAAATATTTATATATTTTATTATATATTTGCTCGCCATTAATAGTAGTTTTTCATTGAAAGATTGTAAATTCCATAATAAAATTGTGAGTTTTAAAGTTACAGACTACTAAAATCTCTGAATATACCGAAAAACAGATATTGTAATTAAAAAGCAACAATCAATAGTGGTACTGTCATTTTCAATTAAGTTTTTTAAATATCGGACAATTTAATTTAGTTATTTTTTATTCAAGAATCAAGCAATCAAATTACTTATATGATATGGATATTTAGCCTAATTAAGATGAATGATTTATTATACTTTTAGGTTCATTCATTAATATAAAGTATCCATTTGATAATAGTTTCATGTCTAAAATTTAAAGATAATTCAAAGTTAACCAATTAAAATGCTTATATGAAATACTGTTTTCCCGTTTATTTAGAGAATAGTCCCATTAAATAAAAAAATTTATATTAATTGAATCCACCTCACAAAATTCTAGCCAATCACAGATAAGAATAATCAAAATAATTTCTATGGGGAGATAATTAATTTTTGGTGCGCTGTTCAAAATTTAAATATTTTTAAATAGATTATTTTGATTTAAAATCAAATTGAAAATTTTAAAAATTAATTTGAATTTAAAAAAACATTCTTTAAAAAATTTTATTAATATTAGTAAAAATGTATTTTCTAATTTTGAATTGATTTTAAGATAGGATTAAAAGATTAAATATTTAAAAAATATAAGATTGAATATTAAATATAACGTATTTTCAAAATTTCTAAAATAATAAAATATTAAAAATGGTTTTCTTTAAAAACAACGTAAAATTAAAAAAAACGGCATATAAGATTTCAGTTGAAAAACAAAATTATAAAAACAGGATAAATAGGTTAAAATAAAAAGAACATTTAAACATTAGATATTTTTTTTTAAAAAATTTTAATATATGTAAAATCACTTTGATATATATTTTTGTCTAAAAATTTAAAAAAATTTGAATGTTATTAGGACTTCATTAAAATTATAAATGGATGAAAAATTATTTTAAAATTGAGATCAGCGAATTAATTTTATTATTTGGGAAAATACTTGGAAATTTGTTTAAATGTTATTTTATGATAAAGATATAATTTGAGTAAAAAATGAATTCTGATATTGACGTCACAAATACTTCTCACAATTTCATTTAATTAAAGAATCTCCAATGATTAAAAGAATTTAATATAGAAGCATACATACCGCATGCTCATACATACCTACTGCATGAAGACATAACTTTACACACAAACAAATTAACGAATCATTTAAGATTTCATGTTACAATATATAAAAGAAATTTCATTTATTAAAAGAATAATTACAGTACTTGGCCATATTATTAGACCCATTCGTGAAAAATATATTTCTTCTTGTGAAATCATCATAAATCAAATGCAACTGTCTACACTGTTGTTTTTATACTTATTTCTGGTG
>MQRK01224596.1:11347-27454 GCA_001938485.1 Girardia tigrina | reverse complement strand
TATCTTTATTGACTTATTTGTATATCTATTGTTCTGCAAGCGTTTCATAAGGAAGTTCTAACCATGATCGGCAATTTCCGTTATAAGAGGAAAAATTACAGTATCTTTGAATGTATGCTTTTAGAGAAACACTACCTATTAATTTTTTTTAAATAATTCAGTTAGACGTCCATCATTTAATCTGGTAACACTAATATCAAAATAAGAAAGGTGCTGCGGAAATCGTGCCTCAAGTATTTAAATTCGAATATTTTTAAAACTAATCACTCTATTTAAATTGTAGAAATTTTCTCAAAACAATTTTAGAAATCCTTCTCGATCAAATGAGAAAGGATAGAATATGTGTTCGCATCGTTTGCTGCGTTCATAAAAATCGAATTGAGTGGGCTTAATATTTTAAACTTGAAAATAATAATAAACATAATATTTTAACTTAACTGTTATTTATAATAAACATAATATTTTAATCAACTTAACTATAATATTTATACTTTTGGAAAATTCAATAATATCATCGTATTATCGGAAAGTATTTAATACATTTATTTATAACGAAACGTAAATAAGCAAGGTTAGGTTAATAGGCAAAAATAAATATAAACAATAAAACAAAATAAACAAAGTCGATAAACAAAATTAATCACATAATCACAATCCCCAACATTAGGTTTAGTGAAGTCAAGAGTGCTACTACTAATAAATTTCAATTTTCAGCAATTTTTCTCGTGCGTTTTCCCTTCTGCTTGTGAAGAAACGGCTTATATTCCACTAATTTCAAGCTGAAAACTTTTGCTGCATTTTGTACAATGTGCACTGTTTTTATCATCTCGTACTGGACTCAACCACGTTTTAAATGACCATTTATCAGTACTAATCTTATTTAACCAGTTTTGCTGAAAGGGTTTACTCATTTAAAATGGCCTAAAAATGAGAAATAGCATTTTCAAAAATCACGGTGTTCCGATTAATATGAAATGCACTGTAAAAACCTTCCAATCATAGTATAATTCCATACTGTATTTGACTTATGTTTAAATTAATCAATTTATCTTTTTTAATTTATTTTGAAATTATCCTATTAGTAAGCTACATAAATCAGTGTTCCAATGCAGAGAAATTGCATTTGGTTTGAAGACGCTTCGTATTCCATTGTATTAGGATTATCAATGCTAAAACGTAGGGTAAAGTCAACCAGTAGATCTGATGTTTTGTGTAGCTCTCATAAAAAATATCAATGCTAAGTTAAATAGTTCCAAGTGATATTATTAAGAGTTTATAAATGAGAGATAAACCAAATAGAGAAGTATCGAAAAAAATATAAAATAACAAGTGCACTGCAATAAAACTGAAATAAAGATATGATATATCTGCATACCAATGTAGTCCAAAAATGTTTCTTTTAAATTCTTCGTATAAAGAATTTTCAAATACTGTAAAAGGTTTACTAGGTGACAAAAAGATAAATGGACTCAATTATCGATTAGACTATAAAGTGAGTATAGAGAATAATAAAATAGGTTATCACAAAAATGCATAAAATAAAAATAAAACGCAAAAGTATGTTTGTTAATACTGAGATTCGTTTACTCTAAAAGTCAATGTATGACATAAATTAACAGAAGCCACCATACACAGTCAGCATATTAGAAATTATATATTTATGAAGAAAAAAGCGTATATTACAAATCATAGTCCCTGTAAAAAGATTGTTAAACGATAAGTTTCTGTACGAATTTCTTAAAAGGAAAAACAATGCGGGTTTATAAATAGTATAAGTTAGCATTAAAAGTATGAATGTCTTTATTTTTTCCATTTCATTAAGAAAAAAATATGACCAATCACTTATCATTTACACGATGGAATAAAATCCCGCTATCATTTAGTTTTTCCCGCATTTTCCGCTGTTTTATAAAAATTCCCGCATGGTCTGGCATCACTGCTTGGGCATCATACTATGAAGAAGAGCCGGAAGATGAATCAAAAATCGAAACAACATTCTTCAAATTGTGATATCAATAAATGTATTAAAAATCCAAATAGTGTTCTTAATAAGCGTTAAAGAAAAAATAATTAGTTAAAATAAAATTAGCGAGTATTTTTGTGCCTTAGAAAATCGATTGTTGTGGTTCAAAATAAATAACAGAGTATGTATAATTGAAATTGTGTGCAATTGTCAGCATTGATTGTGTGACTCAATTGGGTTGGTTGTTGTTCTAGATTTTCTTATGATTTGGGTGTGTGTGGTTGAATGTGTTTGTATGTTCAATGCACACTGTGCATGTTTCTGTTTTTGAAGAATTAAAAAAATAATAATTCAAATAAATAATAATGAATTGTTTAAATGCATCAATTAAAATTATTTTTACGTGGCTGAAATCGTTTTTAAAAAAATCAAAATCGTAAAAAAATTGAAAAAAATGTTTGTAAAGTGTGATTATAAAGTGGTTAAAAAGTGTGTTTAATAAAAAATTTGGTGCAATAAAGATTTTGGAGTTTCGTGTTTTGAATCAGATGAATTATTTTTACTGATTTATATGAAAATTTGTATCATTATAAAAAAAAATTAAAAAATATCTAAATCTATTAAAAATCGGAAAATAAATCCAAAAACATGTTTAATTAAGTCGAGAGAAAGCCAATTGAAGAGAAGCTGACGTTTTAGAACGATATACAAAATTGAAAACACAAATCGTAATTTAAAGACGAAATTAGAGTCCAAATAAGGAAAACTTAAAACTTTGAAAGAGAGTACAAATTAAAAAAGTTAAAGAAGCAATCGTAAACGATTCTGAAAGAAAAATGATAAAAAGGACACGACAGGGGAATCCTGAAAGCCGGATTATCCTACTCAATGATAGTTTATGGTTCCTAGGATGAAGAATCTGTGTTTTGGGTATTCTGTATTTGTGGTCAAATTATTTTTTAATAGAAATCAAATAATTTGAAATATTCGATTCTAATAAAGAAACAAAATTTAGTTAATTTTTTTTACAATAACTTTATGAAAGTTCCTTTAGTAAATTTTAAAATTTAAGTTCGAATAAAAATCTTTTTACTAAAAATAATTACTTAATTCATCTTAAACTTATTTCAATTATTTTCTTTAAAAATGTGGTTCAAAAAAATTAGTTAAATATTTTTAATGTATTTTATTAGTCCATTAACAAAATATACGAAAAAAAGTTTATATTATAAAATCTTATTTAAAAAAAATAAAAAATGTAATAAATAAACCAAAAATCACAAACAATCATCTGGTTTATAAATATCAGTAGTAAATAATTATAATATTTTATTTATATTTTTCTTCAAATTTTCAATATTTTTTTGATTGTCGTTAACAGTAAACTTTTACTGGATATGAGCAAACTTAACTTTTCAACAGCTTTTCGAAGACATTTTGATTTCATTGGGATCAAAATTAGCATATTAAATTCAGTGGTAAAATAGTTTTGCATCTTTTTCTGTTTGAGCTGATACCTGAGGTACGTAAGTTGTTCGTTGAAACACGAAAATAACGTTTTTCGTTGCCATGGATTAGTGGTATCATCTAACTTCATGTCAACTAAAGTTAAAAGGTTATGTTTCAAATGGGATTCAGTAATAAATTGAAGATCATCATCATTTTGACAAATTTTATATAATCCAATAGCGGCTCTTAATCTTAGGTTCCGATCCGCTGAACTAATTTTACGTAGTAATTGTAGTTCCTGAAGCCAATGATCTTGGATCCATAAATGATTTAAGATTTCTTCATTAACGTTTGATATAAATTCTCTATTTATATAAGATACAATAAAATATTCATTCTTTTTAGCCAGAAATACAACTGCGGGAATAAATGTCACTTTAACCGTTATTTTATAATTTTGTTTTACATCATCGAAGTTGTTCTCATCTTTGATTAAATCTGTTTCTGTCGTTTGTTGACCGTCATTCTCTTCACGATCCATGTTGAGATATTCCAAGCAGAATTTCAGCTTAACTTTAGTCTGTTTAGTTTTGTCATTATATTTCACTTTTACTAGTTTAAAAACGTCTTTGAATTGCGGACAATAATTTTGTAAAGATTCCTTCAAAAGAGTGTTCATAATTGAACTGATTTCCGATGCCGAAAGAACCAAATCTTCGCCGTTTTTATAAAAGAATTTTGTTAAAGAATCTGTTTCCGTATGATTCACCATATTAATCGAAAATATTCCACGAGCCATTTCAACGACCTTAAATCCAAGAGGTAGCCTTATCGGTAATAATACTTTAAAAGATATTTTTTTCGACATAATAATATGGTTTTTGTCAGTTTGTATTCGGTGGTCATCCAAAATAAGATTATACGAATTACATTTAATAATGATAATAAAATGTCGCATAAATTTCTGTAAACATTTCAAAGACATTTCGAATTCTTCCTGTCGCTTTTTGTTGGGCTCTGTCGGAGATAATTGTGCAAGTAAATCGTCTTCCGGACTCGGTTCAACGATCACGGTTTTTTCTCTCAGAAGAGTTTCCTCAATTTCGTAGTAATTTAAAAACCGCGGAGTGTTATTCATTGTTACCAGAAATTTGCTTCTGAATACAGCAATTATTGACTCTATTGGTATAAAAGAGACAAGGTTGAATGGCTATGTCAATTATGATTTAAATAAAACTGGAATTTAATTAAGTAAAACTATTAAGAATTGACCAAATGTTATTGTTAAAATGTTTTATTCACATAGCATTTGTCATAATTGAGAGAATTTAGATAAAAATTTAAACAATATTTGTTATAACAATTATATAACTAATTACTATAATTTATATTGTTCTTGTGGCAATGCTTTATCATTATTATTATTATTATTTTAAAAACTAATGTTCCGCTCGATCCCCGAGTTGACCCAAATTCCGGACGGTGGTAGCCGAGGTGCACAGAAATATGAATGTGATCTCAGACTGGATGCGCTGGGCCCATTGTAATAAAATTTTATTTCAGGATATTTTTAAGCCAAAAAACTAGAATTTTCGAGACAACAATTTAAAAAGAATATCAAAATATATATTACTGGGTTCGGATTAAAAATTTAAACTCATGACACAAAAATTTATTTCTATCACAAAAAAAGTTTTTTAAACAAATATTTTCGAGGAACTTACGCACTTTCTTTTTTACACAAACCATTATAAATAAAAATAGATATTTTTATTTCATTTATTAAGAATTTAGATTTTATACTCGTTTTTTTGTTAAAATTGTAAAGGCGTTTTATTTTACATTTCAATTTAATCGTTTATTAATTACATTTCCAAAAAATAAAATTAAAATCACATTTTCATTTACATAAATGTAATCTTTTTAAAATTATATTTAGATTTCGATAAAATAACGTTTTAAAATAAAATTAAAATCACAATTTTTAGTTAAATTTAACAACTTTTAAATTACCTTTCTATTTCGATAAAAGTACACTTTTTAAAAATAAAATTTTATATAATATTTGTCTAAAAATTGTGTTTGTTTGTTTGTTTGTTTGTCGACTACGCTTTTCAATATGTAATTGCGGACGAACCAGAGTGAATCCATTTAGGATCGTTGTCAATCTGGATAGCCCGAATCAATACAATTTTGTCAGTGAAGACACCCGGAAGCCGATAAAATCGATCGAAAACCGTACAAGTCGTTAAATGGTTAAATTAACATCCATTTCGAATAATGACGATTTTGATGATTCCTACACGAATTTTCGTGAAACTTTTTTATGAAATTATCAATAAAATAATAATTTATTTGATAAATGTTTAATTTTATCCCTTATTCACTAATTATTTTGCTAAAAATCTATTTAGTAGAAATTAAAAATTTTCGTTATTATTGCATTTCATTGTGCTTTTCAGAATTCTTTGCACACATATTTGACCTTTTCCTGTTGCCACGGGGATGTGGAACAGAAGCCATCTCTTGATCACTATGTTCCTTGAATGATCTAATCCAATACTGATCGAGTCAAAACAATATTTAAGATGTCAAGATTGCTGACCAGATTGTTGTAGCCAGTATGAATGAGACAGATATTGTCAGCGCAAGCCAAGTAATTGAGCTCAGTTGTCTCGCCTTCGTATCGGAGTCGTGCCACGCCTCATTACATTATCTGCTGCTATTTTGATTGCCCTATCAAATAGGATATTGAAATGTTTATTATTATTTTTTTATAATTTAATTTTTTAGGATGGTGTAGTGACCACAATGTGGTGGGGACGCTGCGCCGTCTCGCTTTGGACTCAACGGGTTCAATCACCGACCAGTGACACTGGGATTTGTTTCGGGAGAAACTGCTCAAAAATAATAATAGCCTACCGGTTTCGGATGGCGTTGGGATATAGTGGGGGCCGCCATCTTGCCCTAAATCTCCAAAATGTCGTCGATTCGATTTGAGGGCGATCCAGCTGAGACGCGATGATAACACGGAGAAATCGAATTCCTTGCCTTTGGTGCCGTCGATATGGTTGGAGATGTTGTCACCATTGTTGTTCGCCTCTGATTGATTCAAATGAGACAGATTGAAGCCGATCGAAAGCGACTGGTTGAGTAACCTGACGTTGTTCACACTGGTCGACTTGATGTGAGTGTTGCCGATACTAGACGATTGGAAAATCGGATCGGACTCTGGAATCGAATACATTTTCGAGTCGTAGAATAAAAATCAGATTTTTATTGACAATTTAATAATGAGCAATTTGAAAAAGCATTCCAGAACAAAGAAAGAATTTATTTCAAAAAATTTAAAAATTACAAATTATTAAAACAACATTAATTTAATTAATTCTTTTTTTGAATTAACTTCCGACATTTTTTTCTGTTCTAATGTTGTCGATTCACTCCATTGTTTTTTTTAAATTAAATTTCGCATGTTTTACACATTTTTTATTATTAAGTTTTGATAAAATTAAATTAGTTAATTAATAATTAATTTAGTTAAAATTAAATTAATACTTAAATTAATAATAGTTAAATTAATAAATTGCGGTCACTACAGAGGGTGAGGAATTTATTTATTTTAAATGTTTATTTTTACCAATATTTTGAGTTTCAAACCTTAACAAAAGAACGTTCTTACAAAACATTTAAACAATCAAGAACTATAAAAGTATTATTAATTCTAATATGATTTTCAATACATTTATTGATATCACAACTAGAATTGCCTCCCGGACGATTCTCCACAAAACTTTCGTAGTTAGACATCATTCTTGATTGATAAATTTTAATTATATTTCTTACTCTCTAAATATTCGAAAAAATTCAAAATTACAATACCTTACTAAAATATTTTAAAATTATTTAAAAACATATTTTAATTCATTTTTAAATACATTTATTAAGGATACTAACAGCCGAAGTCTTATTACAAGATTTATTAAGACTAAAATGGTCTGTAATCAGCGTCTGGGGCATGACTTGTTTCTTCAATTGATTCTTCAAAAATTTGGCAAAATTTGCAATGATTAAAACAATTGTATTTTTAATTAATTGTTAAATAACAATTAATTTATTACACAATTAGTAATATAAATTTTTAAATTCGACAATAATTGACTTCAATTGTCTAGGGAGAGATGTCATGCTTCAAATTACAATTTTTACATTTATTATTGCAAAAAAAGATAATAATACAATAATAATACAATATTATTATCAATAATAATACAATAATAATAATACAATACAATAATAACATATTATTCAACATCATTCACATATCATTCCAATATCCCTCACATCCCCGTCTCTTTAAAAGACTTTAGCCATTCTACATTCCTAATGAATGTTTTGCCGTTTTCTAATTGTAGTTCATAACTTCTCTCGTATACTTTCTTAATTATTATTGCCGGACTAATAAAACGAAATTCAGCTTTCAATGCATTGTTCTTCTTTATTACAACTTTTTCTCCTATTTCGAAATTTCTGATTGTACCGACCGTCATATTTTTTCCCATATTCCATTCTTTCCATTTAATTTTTTTCAATTATGTCTTGTTGTTTTGATTTTACGTCATCCTTCCTGTCTTTCCAAAAATGTGTTATTTATCTACCGAATATTATCTCAGCAGGGCTCACTTCCTTTGTTGCCTGAATAGTACAGTTCAACATGATTTCAATTTCCGGAAGTAGTTCCACGCAATGTTTATGTAATCAATCCTCCATTCGTATACTTATTGCGTCCCTTATTGTTCGAAATTGTCTTTCTATAATTCCATTAGTGTTGTGGAGATATGGGCTCGAATAAATCAAATCAATATTAAAAGTGTTTGCTAGTGACTTGATTAACTTTGAATCGAAAGTTTTCCCCTTATCCATGTGTATTTCCTTAGGCGAACCATGCTTCCAAATCCATTTTTCCAAAAGGATCTTCTTTATTGATTGTTCATCTTGATGAACTTCAGCGGTTAAATATATATACATATCTGCTGAAATGATCTATAATTGCAAATATATATTGCATACCGTGAATATTTTTTTGAAAAGGTCCACAAAAATCAATATATATTTTCTGAAATGGTTCCTCTGATATCTGCTTTATGATTTCTTCCTTTGTCTTTGTAGTTTGTGTCTTTCTTTTCTAACAATTTACACAACTTTGCACGATCTCTTTTGTTATTATCCTCATATCTTACATATCGAAATCATTTTTTATATAATTATAAACTTTTTTGGAACCAGCATGACAAAGCAGTTTATGAATCTCTGCAATAAATTCATCTCGTCTTTCTTTTGGCATCCAAATTTTACTATCTTGTGTTATCACTATTCCGTTAACGAGTCTCCATTTTTCCGATTTATTTGACTTAATTAAATTCTTAATTTCCATAATTTCAGTGTTATTTACTTGCCACTTGTAACCTTTTTGTTCACTCAATGCTAAAATTTTAGTTTTAATTCTGCCTTTTTTCTCATCTTTATGGATTGTTTGGCATTGATTGTACAATTAAGAAGAATTCCTAGATAGTGCATCAGTATTTGAGTGTAAATTTTCTTTTCTGTATATCATTTCCATATCCAGGCTGAACACACAATTTATGAGGGATATTACGCAACACATAATTTAACATACAATCATTCATACAATCAAACAAACAACAGCAAACACGATCTTCTCTTTTTCCTATTGAAGCACACTGATCATCTCTCCTTGTGACCGTGCGTCATCGTTTTCCGAATTGCGTTCTCGATTCATTTCTCCATTGAAATATTTTTGTCTCGGTTCATCAAGATATTCTGTTCTTCCGGCACTGTTGAAATTTTCGTCTTTGCAGTTCATTTCCGCAACTGTAAATCTTCGTCTCGGATAATCTCTTCTGCTTCTTCGAAAATAATCCTGTCTTTCTTTGAATCTGTTTACATTCTGGTGATATTGTGATCGAAAATGTCCCTTTCTTTGACAGAAAGAACATTTAACATTGGGACAATCTCTTCTCATATGTCCATTTTCATGACATGCACAACATCTAACATTATGTCGCTTTTGATCGAAGTTTTCCTTTTGATATTTCTTCGAATATTCAATTGAATTTTTGTTTCTATTATTGTTATATTTTTCATTTTTGCAATTGTTTGAGTCGTATGGATAACTGTGCCTTTTATATACCACTGTATTCCATTCATTTGACTATCTCTGAGTACCCCTTTGTGTGGAATTGTAAGCTGCCATTGAATCGATTGGATCCATTTTTTTAATTTATCCATTCTCTAAACAACAAAGATGTTGTCAACATCTTTAATATCTTTGGCTTCAGAAATGCCCTTTAAAACGACTTCCTTTTTGATTTCACAACTATCAATCAAATTCATATAAACTTGATTTGATAATTCTTTTTTTCCAATTTTTTTTCTGGATTTTCTCCATTGAGTTTTAAGAGATAGAGTTCTCCTTTTTCTCCTTCATATCCAACAGATTTTTCTTCTTTGAAAAAGCTGATCGCAGTTTTTCAACATAATTTTCTCCTTCTGCGATTTCATATTTGTCCCTGACTTCTGGTGAAAGAAAAACAGTTAACAGCAATATCTTTTTTTCTTCAGGAATCTCGATCAAATTTGAATATCTGTTGAATTCTTTGATAAAATTCTCTAACATGTTATCGTTTCCATCATAGATTTTTGGTCCTTTGATTGACAGGTTCATTGGAGTCGTGGTGGCCATATTAAGAATACTAACAGTCGAAGTCTTATTACAAGATTTATTAAGACTAAAGTGATCTGTAATCAGCGTCTGGGGCATGGCTTGTTTCTTCAATTGATTCTTTAAAAAATTGCCAAAATCTGCAATGATTAAAACAATTATATTTTTTAATTAATTTTTAAATAACAATTATATAATTAGTAATATAAATTTTTAAATTCGACAATAATTGACTTCAATTGTCTAGGGAGAGATGTCATACTTCAAACACCAACCAGTCTCAAACTTACTATAAAACTCATTCAATAATCACTCAACATCATTCACACATCATTCCAATATCCCTCACAACATTATTTAATGTGATTTAATGAATCTTTAACTTATAATCCATTATTAAAATATTTTAAGTCACTTTTAAATTTAAGTTTAATTTTTAATTTTAAAGTTGTTATTTACATTTAAAAATAGTCCAAACATTCAAAATATCAATCTTCCATCAATCCTAAAACAACATACAATAAACACCATTCGACAATATTCCTCACAAGAAGTCTGTAAATAGTTAATTCTATAGATGAAACAGAAAAACGTTTTTTGAATAATGAATAGAAAGATTAGAGATTTACTGGAAAATAACCATTTGGACTCCTCGTAGAGTTTGTTGGGGCCCTCCCGAATCTAATCAAGGTATTTATGAAAAAATAATTCCGTCTCCAGATAAAAAAAACAGAGAGAATAAACCCATAGAAATATTTGAAGAAAGAAATTGTCAGCAGCGATATTCTGCAACATACACCAAAGAGAGTAAATGAAAAATTTACATCAGGCAGAATTATTTTTCATTGTTTTTTTTATTAATAGAATAATCGATTTTTAATAAAAAAAAATTGCAAAATAATTTAAAATAAATAATTAAATATTTTTTTCTACGAAATTTCAATCATTCGATTAAAACAACGAAAGTATAATTTTATATATATTTTATTTATAAAATAAATTTTATTGTAATGTAACATTTTATTTGTTTGTTTTTGTTTTCATTTTTCTTTTGTTTTATATTTTATATCTCTTTAATAAATCCTTTCAATATTATTATTATTATTATTCAATTGGATTTTTGTAATAAATTATTTATATTTTCCGATTTTTTGTAGCTGTCAATTTGTGAGTAGATAACAATTAACTAAGTCAAATAACAACAAAATCTCGACTTTATATTTCCTTTTTGAATTAATTTTGAAAATAAATTTTATTATTTACTAATACTTAATATTAAAACTTAATCTCCAATGATTTATTTATATTTCCTGTCCTAAAACGCCGAGTTGCAGTTACTTCCAACAGTTAATGTATACCGAAAGATATACAATATTGACATAGGAAATTATCGAAACAAAAACTCTTTCTCCCAGAAAACGAAAAAAAACAAGAAAGAAAAAATAAGAAACTAAATCACAAAATTTTTTCAAATTATATTTTTATGTTTTTTTTCTCGTTTCTCAACATATTTTTGGAAAACAAGAATAAATTGAATTATTACTATTTTCTATAGCGGAAAATATATTTTATTTTATTTATTTTATTAAAATTTAAATCGAAAAAACACATAAATAATAAAAATAAATCCAGAAATGAATTGTATGCGTGGTAAAAAAAGAAATATTATAATTAATAATATTTTATGGTGCCGAGTGTATTGTAGTAAGTCTTGCCTCTACAAATGACAATGCCAGTTATCCACAAGAAATGTTATTGTCAACAGCTATCCAGGCATTGTTTCCATATCAGGCTTTAGAAGTAATCTGTTCAAATGAATATTCTCTCCTTTAATCACAGTTCTTCTACACAACCTCGTATTCATAGAGAGTGTATATGTATGGATGTATGTGGATGTGGATGTGTGGGAGTCAGGCTCCTCGAGTCTGGGAGAGAGATGTATACGTGTTGATACCTGTGATTATTAGAAGTTCTTCCAGCCCATTGTTCCATCAATAGCCAATCCATGTTCAAATCTCGCAACAACTCTCCTAGCAGAATGAGTTGCAGTATTGCTGCTCTGAAATTATGAAATATTTTTTTCGTTGAAAAAAAAGAATTTTTATTTCAGTTGTTATGAAAACAATTTTCAGCGGGTTTTTTTTTCTTTTATTGAAAAACACAAACGGCTTTTGTTAAATTTTTAACTAATGTTTCGTTTTCTTTTCGGCGTTTCTACTTGTAATTGATTTCGATGATTAACCGATTTACGAATTAAGTTTTGTTCAATGACGAAAAAATCGGACTTTGGAAATAGTTATCCGTTTGATTCGGCAAATCCAATATTGAATTCGATAGATGAAGAACGATCGGTTACGGAATTGCAAATATTTAACTGTAGAAAGTTCAGTCAAAATAAAAACCTGTTGAACGATTTCGATAAATCTATTATTTCGTCGGGTTGTCGAAAAACCGATCCGGATATCTTACAGTCGTCGAGGAATTCCGATCACGCCGTTCAAGTTCATATTACTCAAGCTAGTCTTGATAATGAGTTTGAAAAAGATTCCATTCATTCCAATGGTTCGTTAAAACTTAATCATCTTACCAATGATAGTAATAAATGTGACCATAGCAATCGAAGACATTCTCTTCCAGCTTATGCTTTAGATAAGGTTAAAACATTACTTAATACAAAGTCTCCATCATCGAGTACTCAGTTGTTTTCAACCGAAAGTCTTATTTCTCGTCGAAAGAAGTCCATAATAGGTCTTTTTAATACAATTGGGACGAATTTGGGCTTAGTAACTCCAAAGAAATGTATTGGAAACGGAGTAATGATATCTGCTCTGAACGGTTCAAGTGGAAGTGTCGATATCGTACGAATGAGACACAGTTTGGGAATTTTGGAAATTGATCCTACCTCAAAAAATACCTTACCAACGGCTCCAATTACCTCTATTGATGATATTTATTATCGACCCCATCGATCATTTGCCCGAGATATTTTATGTTGTATTTGCTTTAAGAAACATGATGAATATGATAATTTAATTGAAAGTCACAGTTGCGCTCGTATTTTTACAGCTTTGGTTTTGTTGACAATTGTATGTATGTTAATTGGATATATAATCAAGGCTGCTGGAGAAAAGAAATAAATAATTTTTTGTTTTTTGTTGTTTTTTTCAATACTATATAAACGATAAAAATTATTTTTATATACAGGGAGCGGAAGCTATTCTAGAACACACAATACAGACGCCACTCTTTCCTATGTCTTATAGTAAAATAGTTTTTCTGTTGCAGATACACATGGCAGAACCTACTCTTACGCAAGGAATGAAGAGACATGTAGTTATTGTCTACATTACAGCAAGATTCAGAATCTTGAATATCTCCTGATCATTTGTATACAAAAATCCGAGTGCGATGAGATCTTCAAATGGTGATATAACAGAAGTGACATTATCGACGTTCTTACAGTATTAGAATGCAAGATTTTATAAGCCAAGTCTAAACTGACCTCAAAGAGCACTATTTGAAGTCAATGTTGGCACTGACCAGAGAGTTACAGGTGAATTATGCAACGTTCTGACGTTCGGCACATGAAGACCTCCGTTACAAATCAAATGTGATGTGGGGAGGACATTTTTGGTCAGGAAGAAGCAAGATAAACAGCCTGACCAAAACTAAGTGCCTTCTGAACAATTTCAAACATTTAGAGGATTGAGGAAATATATTGTTTTTAACAGACGAGATAAACTTTGTTTAGGACTAGAGGGTAAACCGCAAAAATGATCGGTAGTTGTTCTAAAGGTCATGTATGCCAAATTTCTAGCATCATTAATGGTTCTCTTTGCTGTTAGTAGTGAAGGTTATGCGTACCTCTAGATTGTTTTACTTCAGGTTCCAGAGTCAATGCCGTTGCTTACACCGCAATGTTCGACATAGTTGTCAAGACTTGGATTGCTGCTGTAGAACGTGGAAGGTAGTATGCTTTTAAAAAGAATTAAACCATTCTTATACAGCGTAAACAATCCAAGAATGAATAGCTGACAATTTTCACGATTTTTGTGTGTGTTTTGAGAGAGACTTTTTTTAATAGTCCTCTCCACAACACTGTTTCAACTCTCATAGCTGCAGTCGTGGATGCAATGACAAGCATTATCAAGGCACTATCTCAGTACTGCCTGCAGTTAGTTTCTGCAGTGTTTAAAAGCTGTTTTTGCAGCTAATGGAAGGTTCATTGAATGCTGTCATCCTTTATGTATGTGTTCATATATATAAAACTTTTATATTAAATAAATGCTCTTTTTCCTTAGTGTATTCATTTTTCCAACGGACATCATTTTGTTCTCAAATAGCTGCGCACCCTGAATTAAATATAAAAAACCAATCTTAATTGCTACTGAAGATGATTAAATAAAACTAACTATCACTAAAGTTAATTAATTATAATGTAATTAATCAGAAATATAAATGTGATCCATTAAGTAATATTTATAGTAATATTATACAATTAGTGTAATCAAATTTTTATTTATAATAATATTAATTATTTTCTATGTTTTTGATTATGATAACATGTAAGACCCTTAAATATATGTAATAACTTTAATGATTATAACGAGTAAAATATCCTCCCGCCGTGTTTCCTGGGATGTTAATGGGATTTTTAAACTAATATGATACTGTTTTCTCTCAGGAGAAATATGTTTTCCATTCTATTCCTGTATTCTCTTCCCATGAATATTCGATAAATTTGTTATTATTATATAATTAAAAGAAAATATTTTCTAATAACAAATTGAAACAAAAAATATGATACAATTATATCTGTAGACGAACATTGATTGTCAATTATTCGTTATTTATATTTCTTTTAATTCATCGAAAAATTAATATATTTCAATATCAAAAATTGAAATATTACATTTGTTTTAATCGTCATTGAAAAAATAAAATAATCAAAATGAAAACGATTATTTATTTTCATTTTCTTATATTTTAAATCGAAATCAAATTATCTGACATTTAAATCTATTAATTAACAAATAACTAGTTTTTTTAATTATTTATATATTATAAAACCTTCATTGTCCGCTGAAGTATACGATTAGACGGTCTATTTTTCAAAGAAGAATTTAAAAAAAATGAGAAATATTAATTTGATTAAGAATTATGAAGTTATTTTACTTGTATTTCTTTCATCCTTCGAGTTAAATTAATGTATTTGATATATTACAGAGAATGATGACATTGAATTAAATAACAATAAGTCAAACTTCAAGTTACCCCGAAGACCGGATGGTGGTAATGGTAGAGTGGCTGTAGAGGATTTGAAGCTCGGGTATTTCTAGTATGTGCTGAGCCCCTTTAATTGTGTACAATAAATGTATGCTCTTCGAATAATATTTTTATCTATAATCATTAATTGAAATAATTTCTTTCAATAATTACAATTAATTATATACATCTAATTCTGTTTTTACACGATTTTCTTTTACACGAATTCTTCTGGAACGTATCTATCGTGTAAAAACAGAATTAGGTGTATTTTAAATACAATAGATACGATAGATATGTTCCAGAATAATTCACGTAAAAGAAAATCTTGTAAAAGAGTCGTGTATGTGAGGAATATTTTAAATTGTTTGAATGTGTAAATATATGTTGATTTAAGTATGTTGAATTTAGAATGGTGATTCTCCCACCCAGATGGAAATTGGTATTTTTTATTAAATTTAAAGTGATTGACTATTCGAACATAATTAAAATAATCATTTTATATGTTCATATCTTTAATTTCAGAATTAAAATTAAGTTTAATAATTTTTAGTAAAATTTAAATTAAATGCATTTTTAATAATTTGATGTCATTCTTATTATTTTGGGATTTATTGAAAAATGGTAAAAATTAATATTTTTAATTAATATTTTTTAGAGGTTAAATATTTTAAAAATTAATTTAGAA
>MQRK01224596.1:0-11297 GCA_001938485.1 Girardia tigrina | reverse complement strand
TTGTTCGAATAATCATGATTAAAAACAGAAATAAGAAAACCAATTAGAACGATGGCAAACGATGAAAGACTTTCTGAGAGTCATAATGACTCTAAATGTAATTGCAATAAAGATTTAAACGAGACTTGTTTAAATGTTCTTAATGGTGTAAAAAAAGAATTATATATATATATATATATAAATGATGATAAATTCAATCGGAAATTAAAGTCCAGTCGCACTGGATTGACACAATAATACTTAAATTCATCAAAGACAAATATTTGGACTACAATGACGACATAGAAATGGGAAGATGGGTTTATGTGAAAACGTTTGATAATGTCAGCATTTTATTTGCCGATATTGTTGGTTCTACGAAAATGAGCTCCAACAAGTCCGCTTCACCTAGAGTGGCACTTCTTAATGATCTTTTCAATAGATTTGATGAATCATATAATTTTACAGACTGTGAAATAATCGATATTTTTGGCGATAGTAATTATTGTGAAACGGATTGTCCCGTTCCGAGATCTAACTATACTTTGCGTAGTATTGGAATGGGATCAGGAATGATTGGAGAACACTACAGTTGAATGATTGCTTCTTCTCAGCAGACATTCCGATACGTTCCGATTTGACGTTTATTCAAATGATGATTTGAAAGCAAATACTTCAGAAACATATGTATATTTATATTTGTATTTATGGTTAAATAAATTTTATAAAATTAATAACATTCTACTCCCCTTATTGATGCATTGTAGAGGGACCAACAAGGGCGGATCCAGGGGGGGGTAAAGAGGGTAATTACCCCCCTGGATCAGTGCTAGCCTCTAAACCTACCTAAGTTATATGCAATGAAACAAGAGGCTCAAGTTCAGCAAAACCGATTTGATTATTTTGATGATCTATAAACATTTTTTATATCAACATTTTTTGTTCTGTGTTTTTTGTATTCAAATCACCCCCTACCCTGGAATCTCAAATTTAAACATAAACCATTGTAGGTGAGTGAGGGTTTTGGCATAGAAAACTCAAATTTTATTAGTTCCAAACCTTTGGTTGTTTAATTATTGACTTTCTCAAGAGTTCAATAATCTAAGGACCTATAAGTCCATTTTCTACGGATCTTATTTTGTTTAGAGACATTATAAGTAAATACACAAATATTTTGATTTTTCAATCAATCACTTGAAATTGAACGATAAATGCTTCAAGAAACATAAAAGTAAGACCTTTGTTAAGCATTTTGGAATACTTTTCTGCAAGAATTCATTTGAAGGTTTTAATTTTGATATGACTAGAACTGTCAAATGGAATATTTAAATTTGTTTTAATGGCTCAGAATAAGTTTCTAAAAAAATAATATTTAATTTCACAGTATTTTTTGGTTTTATCAACGTGGACAACAGAAACGTACTTCACATACTCTAACTCACATTCTATCTCTGACGGTTGCTTAAGCAGATAAACTGTTCTTACCCTTAGTTTATTTTTGCGAGGCTTACTTCTAACATTTACTTCTGTTTATATTGTTTCCTAGAAATTGCATAGAAGTGTAGGTTGATCTCTGTTGCGCGAGCGCTTTCCTTACATCAAATACTAATTGCCTGTGCGGTACATCTTTTCACGCACCAGACATTTGTCTTTACTTTATGTATATAAATAATGCAAACTAGATGTTGAACAAAATGAAAGTTACTTGTATGTTATTATTACAATTGATTATGATATTTAGTTCTTATTTAGTAAAAGTCTGAAATGATTTCAAAAAATGTATTGGCGAAACATTTATCAATCCAAAAAGGGACTTAATTGCATAATTTATAACACCAAAGAATGTTAAAAACCAAAGGAATCAGATCGGAAAGACCTAGTTTCGGAATTTGGTTAACTATTGTTTATAAAAACTTATACTTTGATAATTCATTTTACTTTAAAAACATATTTTGTCACAAAATATCTTTATCTTCGGTACATGAAGTTTGGATGCAGATATTATTGTATTATTATTAGGGGTTTTTTGGTAAACTTTAAATTTTTGAATAATTAATTTGTAAAATCATATTTATAATTTAATAAGTTTAAAATAATTTATTTATATAAGATTTTTTAAAAAAAATAATTTATAGCTGAATGTTTTTAAAATAAGTTGTAAAATAAAATCTTAATGTTTTATTTAAATTAATTGTAAACTGAGATTTGTATTAAAAAAGTAATTTTCAACGGAATGTTTTAAAAAAATTAAAGATGAATAAAATTTATTTAGGAATTTGATTTTAACAGTAGATGTTCCATTTAAATATTTTAAAAATATAAAATATTTAAGTTAATAAACATTGTAAAAAATAAAACCAAAACAAAATATGATTTATACAAAACTTAATAAAATAACATTTACATATATCGATATTATTATTTATATTTAGAATTTTAAAAATCTGGTTTATGCAACTGAAATAATGTTCCTGAAAAATTTGTTTATATTATGAAAGTTGTAATAGAAATAAAGTTTTGCGAATAATGACTCTGGATTTTAATCTCGAAACCAATAATTATTAAAAACAATAAAATTTTATATTTTAATTAATAGTTATTGATTTATATTATAGTTTTAGTTTGGTTGTTTTTATATAGAAAATGATATTTTCTTTTAGATTTAAGTAAACTTTTGACATTTTGTAATAAAATTTTAACTATTAATATATCGCAAATAAATTTGTAAAAATTATTTATGTCTGCTCGTTCATAATCTAAAGACACTACTTTGGGGTTAAGATTAGGCAATAAACAAAACGGGTGTTTTAAAATTTCCTATTTTAGTCAATTAAACATACTTTGCTTTAACGAAGTTGAATGTATATCTTGAATAAATATGTAGTTAATTAAATCAACCCAAATATGATCGTTCAATCCTTCTAACAAGACTCAAAAATTAAAATTCTTTCTTCGTCTACTTTCCCATGATCAACTAATAATAATTTTCGAACTGACCGGCAGTCTACTCATATCTTTTGTATTCTTCACTTAAAATAATAAGAGCACAATTTAGGGGATAAAGAGGCGTGGGATTTGTAACTGTTCGTTTATTAAAACTATTTCTAGTTTTGTGATATTAAGAAATATGTAGGCTTTTAAATATATATTAATATTTATAAATAGTTACAACGAATTCAGTTGAGTTTTACACCTTTTTATAGAAGTATCGTCTGTCTGTTTGTCTGGTGCAAATCTTGTAATTGATTTTTCAACCACTTTCCAATGCTCAATTAAACTTAAACTTTGAATACTTGCTTCTTTCTTATGACAATACATGAATAAATTAACAGATCTTTTTAGTGCCAATAAAAAAGTGTTTTTTTTCTAAAAAAATATTTTTATATAAATATATATATATTACTTGTTAATAATAAAATTAAATCAAGTTTTTTATTTAAGTTAATCATTTATTTTTTATAATTATAATAATGATTGTGAGGAATATTTTAAATTGGATGTGAATGCAGTATGGTGATGCAAATGTCGAAATCAGACTGGTTTCACTCCTACCCATATATGCATCGGTGTTTTTGTATTTGCAATACATGATCATTCGAACATAATGAAAATAATAATAATAATCTAATAAGTTTTGGGAATTAACAATTCAAATCAATTTTAATATAACTATTTTTTAAAAGAAAAGTATTTAAATTGATACATCCTAAAATAATGAATGTTACAATATTTTAATTAAAAGATATTTCTATAATTGACTAAAATTTTAAAGTTGAATTTCTATAATATATTTGTGTATCTAAAATTTTACTATCATAAAATTTAAATTTAAAAGTCATTTTTACAATTGATAAAATATTTTATAAATAAATTAAAAAATTATTTAAAGTTATTAAAACGTATTGGTGTTTAAATAATTTAGACTAAATTCTGAGGTTGTAAAGAGCAAAGTAATTTTAATTTTAGAGAGATAAAGAAAATTTTTTCAAATAATCATTATTATAAAGACAGAAATAAAAATCAATTAGAATGACTTCGAATTGTGAAAGATCTTCTGAGAGTTGTGATGACTCTAGATGTGATATTAACAAATGTTTTCATAATAATTGTGTACGTGCTCTTAGATGATCACTAAATATATTTCATGTTCATAGGACTCTAAATTTTAGTAAAATATAAATATATAAATAAATATACAAAAAAATAAAATCAAAAAAATTAAATAAAATTAAAAAAAAATTTTCAAAATAGTAATGTACTTATAAAATAAAATATTATTCATTAATTATTTTATATATACAATAAACCAATTGAAATTTGAAACCATTTTATATTAGATAAACAAACAAATCAATATTTATTAATTTTGACTAAAAGTAATTAATTTCCTCCAACGTCAACGACTGCTTATCTTATTCTTGCAGAAATATTTATCATTCTTCTTATTCATACAATTATTTCGTTTTATTTCGTTTCCTTTTCTTTCAAAAGTTCTAATAAAATAAAAATTATTGTTACAATTTTGTATAAGAGAAACATTATTGTTGTCATTTTGAGATTTTATAGGTTTTCAAACAATTGTTTTGGTATTTGTTTTACTGAACTGAATGAAGGTTGAAAATTAATTTGTAAATAGAATAATATGCTTTCATATAATACAAAATTATATAATTTTTTATATAATTTATTATTCTAATAACTTCATTTTTAATAATAATAAAAATAATAATAATAATTACTATTATTATTATTGTTTATTGTAATTATTAATATTAAAAATACTAAAGAAGTAATATTAAATTAATTTTATTAAGTCGTCAAGTATGAAATTGTTAGAAGTCAAAATTGGTTGATAATTTATCAATACAAATATTTATCTCATTCATCAAAGTATCGACACATTTTTACCATTTGAGTGGCAGCTTGTTCAGACCATTTGAATATAAATTTTGTGGCTGAGGATCTTTAAATTCATGAAAGGTTTATTTTCAAGGCATCTTTGGAATCGATTTTTTTCCTAACAAAAAGTTTTTTAAAAAGAGGAAGAAATGGGAGTCAGATTGGGCTAGATCTGATAAGTATGAATAATGATGCAAAAGTCCAAACTGAAGGTCGTCTAATTTTATCACTGCCTTAAGTGCAGTATGTGGTTTTGCATTATCGGGGAGCTAGAAGATTGTCGACTTGTTTATCAAACACTGCTTTTTCTCTTTGAGTTTCGATATCCGATCTTCCAATAGGTTGCAGTAGACATCTTCTGTGATTGATGAACCAGGTATAATGAGATCAAAATGGAATTCACCTGCGGCAGACAACCAAATACTCACCATCAGCTTATTTTGATAAATTTTGTGCTTTGTTCTGTATTTTGGTACTTTATTTGTGTCCACCAAGCTTGCTGAATGTTTGGGGTTATCATTTTGAATCCACTTTTCATCACAAGTGACGATTCTAATCAAAAGGGGATCATATTTATAACGAGAAAGCACCATCAAGCAAGGACCTAAACGCTTTTGTTTCTTCTTTTCTACAATAATATTTTTCATCCTTTTATGGTTGATACAATTTTATTTATTAGAGATGGAAACTTGTTAGAAACGTTTTAAATCATTGACTTTTTGAATTCCGGAATTTTCAAATAACACTTTTATAAATGTAATTCATAATTTTAATGTGGACCACGTTGGGAAGCCCTGACTTAACAAATATCTTGAAATAAATAATTTGTCATAATGTCAATTTTACTTTATATAAATGTTTAAAACTGCTAATTGTTGATAAATTATTATTATCATAAACAATTGATTATTTTTAAGTCGCGTAGGTTGATGCAATTTAGAGATATTAACATATGATTCATTCTAATCTTACTGTTGTAAATATAATTGTATGGGATAATTGTAACCTACGCATAAATAAAAATACAACTCAGACGAATTATATTTGCGGAGAAGATTGAATATGATAACGAAAAGAACAAATTACGAATAAATATGAAATATATCTTTTAAAAACTAAAATTCTGAGCACGCCAGCTAGACGTAATTCTTTTCCAAGTCAGTAAGTAAATCTACAACCTTTTACAGCAGGTCTGAGAATATTTCCATCAAGTTTACTTTGTACGTTTTGAAAAAAGAGGCAATTTATAATGGCTCAATTACAATGTTTAAGAATATTTATTATAAAATAGACGTTTATTCATTAATGAAAAAGTTTGATAAATTATTTTATAACTAAAAGTTTTTTAATATCAAACTAATATCAGAAATTACGAAAAAACATTAAATATTTTCTAGCAATTGCCGCTCTGTCAGCATTTGTTAGAGGATTTTTTTATTTATCCCTCAATAAAGGAGGATAATAATTGAAAATTGATGAATTTCTGTTTGATAATTCCATTTAGAACGATGGTGAGTGTTTGTTGTTATCATTAAAAGGTCTCTTATCTACCTTCAGATATTATTTTATAGATAGCCACACAAGTATTTGTTGTCTTAGATAGATATTTGAAAAATAATATTTTGCCCTTTTCTGCTAATTATTACAAGAGAAAATTTTCTTTTGTTCTCTTTACTGCTTTTGTTTTTGTAGCTTTATCATCATTATTATTTTATTATTATTACTAATATTATTATTATTATTATTTTAAAAGTAAAAATTTGCCATTTAGGAACAAATTTTTATTTTCAAATAAACATGCCATCGTTTTTCAATTATTTGAATAATAATAATAAGTATTATTGTTAGAAGACAAAGATTCTACACTAAAATATATTTTAATAAACTAACATACATACAAACATACATAACGTACATTTAGATATTTACTAAATTTTTTAATTGAGTTATATTTTATTTTATTGATTTTAATTTGATTTTGTATTATCTCACATTCCCCTCGTTTTAAAAAGTTTCAATTACTCTATATTCCTCACCAATAATTTTCCGTTATTATCTTACAATTCATAACTTATTTCATGTCGCTTTTTATGAATTTTCATCGGCCCCTCGTAACGGTTATCATCCTTATTACTTCTGCATTCGGCTTTCCCTAGAACATGTTCTTCAACATTAAATTCTCTATTTCCCCATTTACTATCATCATATGCAATTTTACTTTATTTTGTCTAACGTTATTTAATATATAATTTTTAAATTTCTTTCCATCTTTTTATTAGTATTCCGTTGTCTATTTATTGGGAAACTAAATACGATTTCTGCTGGACTCATTCCGATTGACTTTTGTGTTGTGACATTTCAAGAATATTCAACTTTTGATAATAAGTCGACCAAAGTTTTTCCATTTTTATAATTTACTGAAGAAGATATAAAATGTCGAATTTTCCAAAATTGTCTTTCGATTAACCCATTTGTGTTGTGATGATATGGACTTGAATATTTTATCTGAATTTTATAACGTTCTACAAGATCCTTCATAAGTTTAGATTAAAACGAATTTTCATAATCTAAAAATCTAAATCTAAAAATCATAATCTAATCTAATTTCATAATCTCGAGGTGCACCATATTTTAATATCCATTGATTCAAAAGTATATCAACAGTTGTCTTTTCATCTTGTTTGGTCGTAACATTTAAAGAAATTCATCAACTAATTGATCTATAATAACCAGGGTGACCTTAACATTAACCTAAAAAAATGTATTTCTAGACTTTATTATCACAGATTTTTGACTTAATTTTTTTAATATAAAAAAGTTTAATGTAAAACAGAGTTAATACAAATGACCTTTTCTCAACACCTTTAAGATAGAAAAAAGACTTAACCCAAACTAAATTTATTTTTTCTAAACACAAAAGAAGTATTAGTGGATGTCATTAATCTTCCTTGTTTTTATTATATGCTAAACGCAAATAGTGAACAGCATTTACTGGAATCAAATTCCTATCTTTCCGCTAAATGTTACCAAGAATAGAAAAGCAGTGTTCAACATCAGTCGAGGTGGGTTGACAGTTAAGCAGCAACGAATTAGTGCTGGGAGAAAAATCCTGTCGTTTATGGTGGACGGCATCAAGTATTTCGTTCTTTTCTAAACGTTATTATTAATTACTAAAATGTACTTTCCCTTGAAATGTCTGTTTGAATGGTCCACAAAAATAGAGAAAAATTAACTCAAATAGGAAATTAGTGCTTTGGTTAATTATAGTTTCTTTTGATCTCGTAGTCATTACTTTATGTTTTTGACAAGCCTCAAAGTATTCTACAATTTGTTTTGTAAAGTTATATATTTTCAACATATCAAAATTAAATATGATATGAATGGTATCTTTGATAACGCTTGTTTCATTTTCATAAACGCATCATTGCATGATTCTGGCAATATCAGTTTATCCTTGTTAAGTACACATAAACTTTCCAAATTCCTTGAATATTCAGAATCATCCTTGATAAATTAACGATAGTAATTGCATACTCCCAGAAAATTACTTACCTTTTTTAATTTTTTTAGGTTTTTCATTATTAATTATTGGTTTAATCTTATTTTATCTATCTTTATACTTTTTTGAACTTATAAGATGTCCAAGAAATTTAGTTTTTTCTTTAATAAAATGACATTTTTCTGGATTTATTCTTAATCGCGCATTTTCTATTTTCTGAAAAATTTATTTTAAACGTTGAAAATGTTCCTCCAAAGTTTTTGAAAAAATCAAAATTTCGTCTAAACAAACAATTGCCACCTTCCAATGCATATCATCGAGAACTATTGTCATTAATTTTTGGAACGTCGCGGAAGCTATTGCTATTCCAAAGGGCATCTGATTGAAACAGAGTTGTCCGATTTAGTTAAGACTTGCGACTCTTCATCCAATTTCACTTGATAATAAGCCTTACCTACATCAATGGTACTGAAATACCGAGATCCATTTAGAATATCAAACATTTCTTCTTTATGAGGCATTGGAAAGGCATGTCTTTCCGTTACCATTTTAATTTACCTAAAATGTAAACATAATCTTATGTTTTTCTTTTCCTTTTTCTTTTTTTTCCATTGGTGTGTTCCATGGAGGGTTACATTTTCGCAATATTCCATTCTTCTCTAAATTTCTTATGACTTCATCAAAAGTATCTTCTAAATTTATGGGCTGACGTCTCGGTATTATATTTAGAGTTTAGGAAAGTTCCTCAAAAATATATTCATCGAAAAAGTAATTCATCGAAAGTCAAATTCCTCGACAGACAAATTCATCGAAAAAAAATTATCGAAAAATAAATTCATCAAAATAATTTTCGATGAATTTTCCTAAACCCGAAATTTTAAATTATTCATTTTCATCAAATATAATATAAACATATAATAAAATAGAAAATATAAATAAAAATATACTTCAAAAGAAAATATAAACGCCACCAATGGCACTCGTAATAGTTATAAAATGTCACTTCAATGAAATATATGGACGGAATATTTAATAAGACGATTCCCCATTTTTATTACTATTCTTTCGATGAATCGAAAATTGTTTTGATGGATTTATTTTTCAATGAATTTGTAATTCGATAAATTTGTTTTTCGATGAATATGTTTTCGATGAAAATGTTTTCGATAAATATGATTTCTATGAATGTACCTAATCCAAATATTTATTGGTCCTTCATTTGTTAATATCCTCTATTTAATATTATTTGTAAATCCTATATCCCATTGATATGCCATGAAAACATTTTTGTACTGATGCATTACTTTATATAAACTCGATTTTGAATCAATATTAAAATGTTTTATTTCCCTATCAAACCATTCGAGTTCAGTAACTTGTTTCCCAAATTTTGCATTTGTGTTGCAAATATAGTTATTTTGAATATTTTCACAATTATTTAAATTCTCTCCTAAAATTAATTTTAAATTAAATTTATTTAAAATATTCATTCTTGTAATTATTTTTGCTGTAACTTTATCAGCAATATAAAATTCTGTCTTCACTATGACAGTAAATTATAACATTAATAACTACTTTTCCATAAATTTTCAACGAACTATCATTCGCACAATATATTTTATCTTCTGAACGTGTTACATTCACATTCTTTAATCTTTCAACCAAACTTCTATTTATGACAGTCTGTAATAAATTTTGAGATGTCTTTTTGTCTCTTTCGGAATCACTAAAATATATTTTAATAAACATAGATACAAACACACATACGTCGTTTATATAAAAAATTAAAGGAGATTCAAAGGTTAACTCTGTTCTCGGCCCCGTAATAGTTGTGTAAAACAAATTTAGAAATTTTCTAAATTTGTTGATTGTGTAATATTTTATTTTATTAATTTTAATTTAATTTTGTAATATCTCACAATTATTAATAATAATAATAATAATAATATTAGAATTAGCATTATAATTAGTGATTTCTGAAAAAAATCATTCTAGTAAACTTTGCAGTCTCATATTTACATATTTCCTGATTTTTTTGTTTGAATTGATTGTCATTAGTTTGTTAGTTTAATTCAATACCCCCTTTACTGTATGTTTTAAATTATTTTATATATTTTGATATGTTTATTCTGTTTTAATGTGTAGTTTAATACGTTTAAAACTTTCTTAAAAGTTAATTTTTATTTTTCATATCAATATTTTTCCTTTTCCATGGAATTTGTATTATTTGTCTGAATAATATCCCAATGTCATTATTTTGTTTTATATTTTATTATATTAACTCACGTTTTTCTAACTATTGAGCAAAAAGAAATATATGTAAAGTATAATATTTAGTTTTCATCTTTTATGCATCATTCTATTCATACAATTTGTTGTAATAATAGAATAACGTGGGATGAAAGTTATTTATATATTCTTTTCAAAGTCAACGGGGTTACTGTTTTACATTTTGCATCATTTAATAATTACTTCTGATAATGGTCACTGAGGGATATTAATTAAGATATATTACCGTATAAAGTAATATTGAAAACGGTTTTCATTTGTAATGCAAAAAGTCCGATAAACATAGCTCTCATGAAAACTAAATAATTCATAAATTTATTTTTCCATTGAATGGTAGAAGGAACAACGATAAAAAAATTACAAAATGAAGTGTGGGATGTTAGATTCGATTTCAACAGTTGAAGTCATAACACTATTTTTTTAATGCAACAATAACATATTTTTACTCATTTATATTAGACAATAATATTATTTATACAATTTTTCTCTCATCACTTTTTCACTGCATTATAAGTAGTAAATCAAAAAAAATTTATATCCATTCTTTATGCTGGCATAACTCTACTTGGCCAAGAGAATTTTTGTTATGTTTTCTAGAAGGGAGAATCACTTTCACATTTAATTTTTATCT
>MQRK01224592.1:0-13273 GCA_001938485.1 Girardia tigrina | reverse complement strand
ACAACGAAATATCACCACCATCACCCTCGCTCCATGACTCGCTAATCTCGATCGCCAGATCTGTGCCGCTCGCCATTCCAGCCCCGTCCTCCGTTTCAAATAACTGCGACAAGCACTCATTCTCCATCATCTCAAAGCAACTCCATCACAATTCGTCAATGTCTATCGAACAATTCGTTCATTTTTTAACAATGTCTGGAACACGGTGTTCAAAATGTTTCTTCGCACTGATTAGATCATATAATTTTAAATAAGCATTCTTCGTTCTTGAAAAAGCTTTGGCGATTTTTTTCACGTCCAACTTCAACGGTTTTATTACACACCATAATACATTGCGCATATTCTCCTCTTTCAAAACGCACAGCACCAACGCCAGCACAAGACGTGCAATTCTTTGGATAAAGTTCGATAATTTCATTACAATGATCAAGAACGACTGAAAAACTCTTCGACTTTTCGACCAACGATGCATAATTTCGATCAACATTGATATAATTCCTCTTCGTGAAATTCACCATACAAAACATCAAATCAAATCAAAAAAAATCTCCGCACCAAATTTTTTTGAAAATAATTAATCGAATTCAACAAAAAATTTTATTTCTAACATTAATTTTCCAAATCAATTTTTCGCTAAAATTTTCACACCAAAATTTATCGATTAAAATAAATTTCCATAATAAATCACGTACGCAAAATCACAAAAAAACACCAAACAAATTTCACTTTCGCTAATTCATTTAAACAAAATTTCTGCTCAAAACATTAATAACTGCCACACAATAAACAAAAATTTCATTTTTTAATTTACCATTTTGACACGTTCTTTTTTTGTTTCACTTGATTTTTTTTAATTTATTTAAATTTTCTTTTTTTATACACTAATAAAACTTTAATTATTGAAACACAGTCGATAAATTAATCGAACACGTAATAAAATTTCCGTCAATTATTCGGTATATTATCGAGCATTTCATAAGCCGCAAATTTTATCGAATCCTTCAGTTTCTTTGATTAAACATTTCCGAATATTTTTTAATCGATACACAGATTTTATTTTTTAAATTTCCAAATAATATTTGCTTTTCGTGGTGGAACCTCAATTTGATAAATTTGCAAATCGGGACGAATCCAATCCAAGTTAAATTTCTTTGGGAGTTTACTACGATATGGACCCCCAATGTGAATCGAACAACTATATTATTTAAACGAAATTTACTTATATAGTGCAGTTAATGATTATACAATCAATACGTAATCAGTACATCAATTAAAAACTCTACAACTTTGTTGAGAGTTTTTAAATGATATATTATTTAAATTTTTAAGTTTATCAAGATAGTTATCAACTTTTGTAAAATCTATGATATGTTGACACCTCTGATACAATTTTTTCCAGAAAAGAATTTTATTAGCAGAATAAACTAAATTATATGGTAATTCAGATATATCCAAAATTTTAGACTTAATCAATTGGATATTCGGTTTCTTAATTATCTTCCTCATTCTTCTATTACTGGATTTGATATTATGTACATAATCAATTTCTTTAGTTATTTTAATCTTCAAAAGATTTTTGTACGTATCGGTAAGGTATTAATGTTTAAGTTTAAATTCTGATAAATAATCAACAATATTTCCAATAACGTACTTGATGTCCTCAGTAAATATACCTTGATGGTACCATATATCGTCAATCAACGCTCTTCTGATAACGCAACTTGACTCTTTGTCATCAGGTGATCCGTTGTCGGCTACTTTTGGTAACTTACGTAAATTCTCGACCAAATATTTTTCTTCTCTCAGAATCCTCAAAATATAACTTATAGTTCTGGTTTTTTTAGTTAGACTTCATCTAGATTTGAGATTTTGTTGGAAATGATATATTCAGATTCGATATATTGGCCTTCCAAGATTGATTTAATGGCACGTCTATCTTACAGGCACCGTAAATCCAACTGCACACTTGATCTTTCTGGAGCAACACCGAGTTTTCAAAGTTTTATCTGTCTTGCCTCTCCATAAGCATGTCTTTGCTGATAGCATTCACTTCGGCTCCGGTATCTAATAAGATCTTTTTGTTGTTCCAATTGATCCGATCGATTGTTTTTTTCCAATCATTTATTCGGAGATTAGGGAAGTCAAGATTTTTCAAATAGTTCCAATTAGGAGCTAATTTTCTCAAATTCAACGTTTTCAACTCTGCAAGCTTATGCAAGCATTCAGTTATTCCACAAGTACGGGTTTCACACGTCATACTAATATGGAAAATAAAAGATAGACACCGTACATATAACCTGAAAGCATTATCGTTTGCCTTCTTTCATGTCTTCTGCTTTTTACTGTGGCTGGACCCATATATCGATCTTCTTCCTTTGTAGCATTTTCTTTTTTATCAACACTTTATCCCCTGTATGAAATAATCGTTTTATCTCTATCGTATTTTCGCTCTTTTCTTTCTTATTGCAATTCTGTTTCTTAGTATATTTCCACCAATGTCTTAGTTTCCTACCAAATGTCATTTCTGCTGGTGAGATTCCTGTGGTAGCTTGAATTGTGCTGTTCATCATAAATTCTACTTCTGGCAATATTTCCGTCCAATCTTTGTGGGCTTGATCTTTTATCCTTATGTTCACAGCAATGGTTCTAAAATGTCTTTCAATGATGACATTGGTATTGTGATGATAAGGACTGGAGTAAATTATTTCTGCTTTAAATCTCTTCAGTGTGTCTTTGAAGAGTGTCGATTCGAATGTTTTACATCTATCCACATGGATCTCTTTGGTGGTCCGAATTTCCAAATCCATCTGTCCAGTAGTACCTTCCGAGCAGTTTTCCCATCTTGATGAATTACAGCATTTAGACTTATATACCTGCTAAATTCATCAATTATAGCTAATATATATTGATATGCATTTAAAGTCCTTTTAAATGGTCCGCAAAAATCCATATACAGTTTTTGAAATGGTTCATCAGCAAATTGTTTAATAAAACTTTCTTTTGTTTTTGTGGTTAAAGTTTTTCTTTTTTGACAGTTTATGCAACATTTTACAATTTCCTTAATTATATCTCTCATATTAACCATATCAAAATCATCTTTCAAATAGTTATAAACCTTTTTACTACTAGCATGGCACAGAATCTTGGGAGCGTCTTCCACGAATTATGTCCTTGTGGTTCTCGGAATTCAATATTTGTTATCTATTGTTGTCACAATATTGTCTTTCAGTATCCATTTCTTTGTTCTTCCCATTCTAATATCTTCTCTGGCCTGATTTATTTCGTAATTATCTTTCTGCGATTTGAACTCTTTTGATTCTTCATCTAAAGCCAAGATTCGTGTTTTAATCTTTCCTTTCTTAGCTTCTTCGTGCATTGTTTGACACTGACTACATAATTCACCAGAATTTCTCGACATTGCATCTGCATTTGAGTGTGTTCCTCCTTTCCGATATTCCATTCTCATATCCAGACTGCTAAGAAAATTTATCCACGTTTGAAATTGCGGTGTGATTGGGTTTTTCGTATTCAGAATGAAGGTAATAGCTTTATGATCGTTCTACGTCGAGGTAGACAGAGGAATTCTTAACAATGTAGACTAAGTGTTCCAAAAAAATTGATATAAATTTCAACTTTCGGCTAAAAATGAATTTTCATATATGAGATAATTTTGTCCCTTTGACATAGTAAAAAAAATGGAAAATCTATAAAGAATCGCGAATACATGTACTTTTTCACGTAATTTTCATCAAGATCTGGATGAGGCTGGAAACCGTTAACAAGTAATTTACAGAACTTTAGTAGTACTCCTCCTCAGATTTGGTCTGGGGAAACCAGAACTATAAGTCTATTATATAAAGGCTGTAGAGCTTCTTTAATGGAACCTCATGTGGATTCCATGACTACTGTTGGATAAAAACTTTCATTTATAAGATTGCTGCGCTTATTAATAAAATGAAGAGCTGGATCTTGTTTGATCATTTTCGGCAAAAACCGACAATCTTACCGATAGGAAATTCCGTGCTCGAAATGAATCTCAATTTTTTTTCAAATCGGCCTTCAATTCATGAAAACTCCAAAATAAATAAAATACAACCGCAAACCAGCCGCACATCACGCACAAGAATGCCAATGAACAACTACCACTTCAACAAAACAAGATTTTGTACAAAAAACGAAAGAGAGATAACATCATCCTTACACAAAACACACGGAAGTAGGGTATCACAAAATAAGATAATAATAGTAATAAATTTTTATTAAGAAATAAACCTCTGGCGAACTTCTCCGCCCAAACCAGGAGTACCCCCATAATGAATGGGTCATTGAGGAGGAAGGAGAAACTCGCCGAAAGGGAATATAATAATATTAATTCCAATAAAATTAATAATTATTAACAATAATAGCAATTATAATAATAATAATAATTAAACAAATGATTAATAGTTATAAAGATATTATAGCAATATTATTGATATTTAAATTCTAATAATTTTAAATAATTATACTATTGATATTATGTCATTTTAAAGTTGCTAGACGATCGTTTACCGTCCCTGAACATAATGCTCAAACCGTGGACGACCGAGAATATAATATCACTGACCGCTTGTAAGACCTCTTCCTCACTTGAAAATTAAATGTTGTTCTTAGTGATCCCTTTAAAAATTTGAATAGCCATTTGTCACACTGATTTAAATCAGGCGAATATGGAGCTTGTTTAATCAATTCAACATGTTTTTCCTGAAAAAACTCCGTGGTAAACTGGAATGAATGTGGTCGAGCATTGTCATGCTGCCAAAGAATTTCTCGCATATTCACTCATCGTCTGTCTTTACTAAACTTCGTAAGACTATTTTGAATGAATTCTGTACATCTTTCAGAATTGATAGCCTCACCAGATTTTGTTACTTCGATGTGAAACTTACCATCAGTTGTGAATGCCAAAATAAGCATTGTTCTTCGTCCAATTTTTTGTTTGGAACAGCACGTTGTCGAGGATCATCTCCGCTTGACCATACTCGTAATTCGGATCTCCATAATGTAGGGGGAAATTATATACACGTTTCATCAACTGTTATACATCGTTTCATCAAGTATTCTTTCCCATATTGTTGCACAAGTTGCAAAAAAAATCTTGAGGATTCAATACGTTGTCGTTTATGTTCATCAGTCAGTTGATAAGACACCCAGATGCTCAAAATCTTTTTCATGATCAAATTTTCATGGAGGATTGTCCTTATTGATTCTTTGTTGACATCAAGCATTTCACTTATGTGTCTTAAAGACATTCTTTTATCCTGCTCAATTATGTTCCTAACTTTTTCAATCAAATCATCAGTTGTTGTTGCTGAAGGACGTCCACTTCGTGGGTGATCGTCTAACGATAGCCGCTTGCCTGAGGTAAAATCAGAGAACCAGTTTCTTATTGTGTGTTCCGTTGGGCAATCATCAGGGAAGGCATTGAACAACTTTCTATAGGTTTCAGCTGCAGACGTTCCATTTTTCCACTCAACGTATGCATAGAATCGACTGTTAGATTTTGAAAACTCCATTTTTACCGACAACCTTTCAAATCCAATATGAAAAGTGATCATATGACACAAATTAATATATATATATATATATATCGATTGATTTTTTTGCCAAAAAATATTTATAAACATGAATTAACAAAAAAAATAGCATTAGAATGGTAATTTTCTTTCTTATTTAGAAGTGGAGAGTAACGGAAAAAACTTTCTTGTCATGTTAATAATACTACTAAAAGCTTCTGTGGACCAAAGTATAATAGAAGTATTATAAAAGGTTTGTTATTTAGGTGTTTGTCTCTATCATCAACATATGAAAAAGCAGATGCAAGCATAGGTAAACTAACAGAACTATTGTAGAAAAATAGCTATTCGAAATCTTTTTTATTATAATTATAACGTTTTTCTTAACTTGCTTTCTTGTTTGTGTGTTTGTGTGTCCGGGACAAAATTTGAGATCGATTTTTCGACCACTTTTCAAAATTCAATCGTTCTGAAATTTTGCATGAAACCATATTTCACCTAACAATTCAATATTGTAGCACTTCTATGCTTCTTAAGTACTTAGTTTGCGCACAATTTGATTAAAAAAATTTTGTATGGAAAAAACAAGATGGCGGATGTTTATGAAAGAGAACACTATCAAAGAGAAAATAATCAATGATGTGTTAAAATTATTTTTTTTTAAAAATCATGTCTATTGACAATTATATCATTCATAATGCTTTATAGTAATTAAATAAATAATTAAAATCCTTAACCGATTAATAATAGTATGATTGATTGAAGCTGAATATGATTGATTTTAAATTAAAATATTCAAATAATGAGAATAAAGATTAGAGAAAACTCAAACCATGGGAATATATATTACCAAATATATATTACTAAAATATCTGCAGGAGAAATGTTTCTTTTAATAAGTAAAAGTTTTAAATAATTACAGGATTGATAAAATAGTGTTTTAAAATGAAGGAAACGGCCTTACAAAAGCAGCGACGACTGGAAAAAGCAAGAGTGAAACGCCAGGAAAAACGCTTGCTTCAATCGAAACAAGGTAAGGATGACATATTGACGAAGCGTAAAAAACTATCTCTAAACGAGACTGAAGATCAGCGAAATCTTCGGCTTGCAAGAGATAGGGAACGCAAACGTCTTGCTCGAGCGGTTGAGACTGACGTTCAACGCAGTTACCGCCTTGCTTTACAAAAAGAATGGCAAAGCTTAGCTCGTGCGGTTGAGACTGACGATCAACACAGTTACCGCCTTGCTGATAAAAGAGAACGACAAAATTTAGCTCGTGCGGTTGACACTGACGATCAAAATTTTTCAGAATTTTACTTCACAAAACTGAAGTTACAAACTTATTTGAAGACTAAAAAGTAGAAAATAATACTTTTATTAAAAAAAACTTTTTAAAAACCACGTTTTTCTTGCGGACTAAAAAGAAGAAAATAATTTTTGGGAAGAGATATGTTGATTATGATATAGGGTATAGAGAATCCGGGAAGAAAAAAACTTTGAATTAGATATAATACTCTATCACGAAAAACGTGGGGCGCATTAAACAGGAAAACTTTCAAATCACATTCGAAATATTTAATCAATATGGAAAAATTAAAAATGTTTCTTACTTACACAAGGCTTGTATGATTAGTACGTTCTTAATGGAACCATATTTATATATTATACTTAATAATTTTAATAAGCATAAGCATTGAAAACTATTTAACCTCTCAATTAGTAACAAATTAAATATGGAATAAAAATTTAAAGAAATGGTCAAATGAATTTAAAAACTTCATTAGTAGTAGCAATGAGTATCTTTCAAGTGATATTCAAAGGAGTGTGTAAGAAGCTTGTGATAGAAAATCTTTGATAAATCAGAACTTTGGATATGAAATCCTGTATTAGTTCCCCAAATATTTTTCCTTTTACAAAAAACCCATAATATATATGAAACTTCATTAATGAATTCCAAAAGTTATCTCTTATAATTATTATCTTGTCACTAGTGAAATTTTATAGAATTCTATGCATCTACTTAAAAATTTTTGATTGATGTTACTACGAAAAGTTCTGTTATTAAATTGATTGATTTTATTTATAGTTGTGTGTAAGATTTATTAGAGTCTTGGGATTTCTCGAGAAATCTTCCATAATTCTTTATAAACAAGCATGCAAATACTACAAGACAACTGTAAGAATTAATAAAATAAATAATATATACAAAATGTGYCCCACGTTTTTCGTGATAGAGTATTATATCTAATTCAAAGTTTTTTCTTCCCGGATTCTCTATACCCTATATCATAATTGTAAAAAAATCACTTAAAGTCCCGATCCAAGAACTCTAAGCAATTTTTCACTTTTGTAATATTAAATRAAAAAATAATAAAAATAATATYAGAAATATATAATTTAAAATAAGTAAAATCGACAGAAAAAACGAAGTAACATATAATAAATCACAGGTAAAAGGAAACGAGTGAGTGGAAAAAAGAWTATATCAATGAATAAATACTTTAGAACTCGTCACTGATCCSAGGATAACAATGTCACTATAATTTCTTGTCAAATAAATAATTTCGTCTTYGTAATGTAATAATGTTAGGTTGGGAGATCCTTCTGATTTATTAAGGATAAATGATAACTACAAACTATTGTGTTAATGAGGTACGATAGATCGGCCGGCGACGATAATAATCTTCGTATAAGATAGTAAGATCTCGTTCCGGGAATATAGAAATATTATTTTCTATTGATAATAGATAACTTCGTTAAGTTATTTTCTGGTTCTTTAGATAAAAAGAAAAATATTCGTAGTCGTTAATACTCTCGTATTAATGTTTTAATTTTTTTGTAATAACTAATCATTTTGTATTGATTTGTTAATTTTAAATTTTTATTTAAATTTTTTGCTTGACTACTTAATATAGTCAATCAAAATATATAGTAATAATAATTTACCTAAGGTATATATGATAAAGATAATTTAAATGAAAAATTAAATAAAAAATGTAAATAAGAAATAATAATTGATAATAATAAATAATATAAATAATATAGTCAATCAAAATATATAATAATAATAATTTCATTATAATAAGAATTTATACAATTGGTTAAACAATAATCAACATATCTCTACCCAAAAATTATTTTCTTCTTTTTAGTCCGCAAGAAAAACGTGGTTTTTAAAAAAAAATTTTTTATAAAAGTATTATTAGAGAAATTAACTAATGAGACGATAGATATATTAATGAATAAAGAACATGATGGTAACGACGAATTAAAACCCGACAAATTATCTAATGAAATTCTAATATTGGATATACGCTAATCGTTCCTTATTCAGAAGGTTACAAAAAATTTAAATCGTCTATTTTAAAATCAATTGATAGTACAAATTCGAATTTAAAAATCATTTCTAAATCTTACAAAATTCAAAGTATGTTCAGCAATAAATCTCGTACTCCTTTGAGTATATGTTCCAATCTGGTTTATCAATTTTCCTGTAATGAGTGCAACGCTACATACATTGGAGAGACGTCTCGTCATCTCTGTAAACGAATTCGGGAGCATGGACGATTGGGTAATGGGAGTAATATTGCTGGACATATGAAGGGTTGTAAGTCGGAGGTGAAAAAAACTAATTTTAAAATATTGTGCAGTAATTTTAAAAATTATTGGGAAAGAGTTACTTGTGAAGCATTATTAATTAAATCCCTTAATCCGTCCATTAATGTCCAAACAAGTCTCTCTTCCAATTTGTTGAAAATATTTAATTAGTTATTACGCAAGATGTTTGCATAATCATCAATTTGCTATATATAAGACAGCGAAATTGTTGTTAATTCAGCCTGAAGATGGTGGAAAATCCACCGAAATATATTGCGATATTAAAATTTAATTTTAATGGCGTTCTTGATTTTAATAAAAATTTGCCATTATTTTTTAAATTTCTTATTAATTTGTTCATTATTGATTTTTTATTTTTCAATTATTTTATCTACAGTCTCACGAGTGCGCCTGTCTATGATGGACTCTGAATGACCACTTTTATTTAAGTTTATTTTAAAAAATAAATATTCTAAATTGTCTTTTTTTTAGATGATTTTTATTCGATTTATCAAATTTTGATTCGATTGATTGTTTTTTTTAGATAAATATTCAAAATTAATTTATTTGATTGAAATTCGATATTTTATTTGTAAAACAATTCGATTAATTGATTTGTATTATCATCCGATTCCGATTGATAAAAAACAACTTTCGGATTCTCGAACACATTTCGATCATATTTGTCTTATTTGAACAAACCGAAACAAGTGGAAAGTAGAAAGTGAAAATATTATTTCTATACGAAAAGTCCAGAAAATTAAATGATGAAGGTGCCAACATTTCTTGAAACAATCTTTCTTTTCGATCATTTTAGCATGCTACTATTATCTCTCCCGGGACAAGACCAAAATTATCATAACATATAATCAAAAATTAACTAACCAATTTATTAAATATAACAAATTCTTACTAAAACACAAAAAATAATAAAGTTGGTTCAGTGCGACATAGAAAGAAGACGTCGTTCACAGGAAAGATATTGTCAACACAAATAAATATAAAACAAGAAAATATATAATTTCAAATAAATAAATAAATGCAATTATTATTGATATTATTAATTATTAGTTCATACATATGACAGCTTGTGTAACTTCGTTATTTATTCAGGTAAATAATATTTTAATTTTATTGTTTGAGAATAATAAAAAGACGAATTATAAATGTAACATAATGGAAGCTAGGAATATGTTTAAATGAGACGAGGTCGACCAAGCGAGGGTCATACATAATTGGCAACAATGCTACATTTGCTCGACGATATTGTTATAATGTTGCTACAGGTCGTTGATGAGAGAGACAACTAATGAATAAGTTATTTATCCCCCAGCAAAGATAATGTATCGATATATATATATATATATATATATATATATATATATATAAATTGTTCAAAATATTGTCTTGTATTTTAAATATTTATCTACAAATGAGAGATTTTGAACTAGGTTAACTTTTTTTAAACTAAGGGTCTATGTAAACATGTTGTTTCGAGTAGAAGAAGTCACATAGAAACGGAAGATATTCAGTGCTGGATTAACGAAGTGGCAGATGTAGCCGCTACTACGGGCCCGCGCTTGGTTGAACAAAAAATATTGTTATTTTTTGAAACATCATGTTGTAAGGAAATAAGGGCAAAATGTTAGAAGGTTATCTAAGTGGTGTATTTATTCGTGTGAAGTAAACTGTAATATGTTATATATGAATACTACTAGATATTTTTTGTACATAATTTAAGCAGATAGCGGTTAGAGTAGTAATTTGACTCTATTTTCCTCTCCAGTACTCAACTATTTAATTCTGATTAAAGAAAACCATGTAGACACAAAGTTTCTTAACATTGGCAATTTGTTACGCATTTATCTTTTTTAGATGATAACTAGGGCCCCCAGGTTATTGACCTAAATTTTTTTTAAATTTGACCTAAAAACTATAAAAGATTACTTTTGTTGATTTTATTGACATTACAGGTATTAAATAAGATAATTGCATCAGCTTTTATTGATTTAAAAAATTGACCTATCAAAATCACTGATAAGTAATTGTACTGGAGAAAGATTTTTTTCATAAACGAATTTGATTAAATTAAAAGTTACACTATTTAACTTTTATAACTATTAAAAATGACGTTTTTAACGGATAAAAATGCGTCTATAAGACCTTTGGGTGTCATTTTTTGAAGTTTTGACTTTTTGTTTGAATTTTGTTTTGATGATTTTGTTTTATATTTCTCCTAGTCAATAAAAAATTACGTTAGGCTGTTATTATTTTATTTTTCTTATGTAGAATGTATATCGAATCTAAAAATATTCGATTACTTCCCGGTCATTATCTGTACATGCAATCAATCTGCTACAGGTCCCGCACTTGAAGGTTATTTATTTGACCATTTTGAACATCTTTCGTCATTTTTCCTTAATAATTTATTTAAGACTCTTATTAAATATTGAAAACTTTATAAATTAATAAAACCAATTGGAAGTAAAAAATAATCGCTAACCTTTATAAAATTGCCACAAACGTAATTCTTGAAAAAATAACAGATCTATAAAACCATTTCTGATACATTTCCATTCCAAGAAAAGCAAATAAAAGTAGTACTTGCCTGTTAAACTTTTATGAAAACTTGTAGAAGTTACCCTTTGGAGAGTTCACGATTTCGAAATAGTAAAGAGAATGAAGAATATGATGCTTCGTATAACATTTTACACATTTTTTTCAATTAAGAACTGCAAGAAGATGGTGTATAGCTTTAAATTATAAAATAGTTACTAAATGTTTCTAGTGATCACCTGTATAAGCCGGGCAGACATACTTCCACATATTGTCCCTGGGAAACTAGAATGGGTTCGACTCCGTCTCTAGGCTAAAGTATCTGAAAGCTAGCCGATATCTGTGCCGACAGATAATTGTAGTACCAGTGGGCTTGCAATCCTCTTACAAGGGGCTCTAGCATTAAATCGGAGTGTCAGGCTGTAGGGAGTAGTGACCTTACAGTCGTGTGGCTGATAGCATCGCATAGACTCCTGATTTTAATCAGGATAGTGGTGTTGTGAAACCGGTTCGGCGGCGGAGCTTAGGCATGTAAATCCCCGCAATGGGAATTACTTTTGAATCAATAAGCGTCTCAGGCCTCCTTAAAAAGCTTCAGGCTTAATACCTTAAAAGGACGAGGATTAAATGTTTCTAAGAACCAACTGGAGATAGCAAATTAAAAACTAAAATTAACATATTCCTGTTTTCTCAATAGCCTCTTATGAACACAGTATCCGTCTTCCGTTGGTAAATAGAGAAAACTAATAATTCAGATAAATAAAAAAAAATATTTAAAGAAAATATAGAATTTATTTTAAAAATGCAATTTAATGAAAGAAATAATATAATAAAATATAATAAATTTAAATACAATTATTGAGTTTCGTGAACGCTAATTTGGTATTTTTGAAAAATAATGGTTAAAGCTTTTGTAAGAAATTGATTATTAAAAACTTTTTAGAATTTTTGTTTGGTGTGACTTAACATACATTTTTGTTGCCTGTTGACAACTGCTACACAAAGGTTCGGCTTGAAAAGTGACTGGCAAAACTCTGGCGGTAACTGTTGCTGGTCAGTCGCAACGGGACTGATCTTTTAGGCTCATGTCACAGATGTAAATCATTTGTATCACCTTGCAATTGTAGCTTAATTGACTTTTCCCTGACTTTCAGAATCACATATTTCTTTAGCAGTATCTCTAGTTGATAAGTTGCGCTTCCAGCAGTACTGAATAAAAACTCGAAGCTCTATTTTGTCAATATTCATCTTGTACCGTGTTCTCCCTATTACAAGCCACTCTTGCCTTTATTGATTTTTAAAAATATAAATACAACACACTCCTCTATTACAAGCTCCTAGGTTTTATAAAACATATTATTTATTTAAACAAAAAATTATTTTGTTTTTGAAAAAAAAATTGTTTGTAAATATTTTATTGTTAAGAGATTGTAAATTTTTTAAATGTTAAAGTATATGGAAACTCAAATCACATAAGAATTACAAAGAATCGATTTTTTAATGTATAGAATTATTTTTTAATATATGGAATTAATAAATATTTTAAACTCAAAACATGACTCACC
>MQRK01224583.1:18351-31618 GCA_001938485.1 Girardia tigrina | reverse complement strand
GATAAGAAGATTTCAAATAATTAAAATATCTAATATCCAACATCTTTTTTTTAAAAAAACTATTAAAATTAATTTCAGACTAATATCTTTACAAAATGTTCATATGAAAAGAAACACAAAAGCAATTTGAATAATCACAAAGGTTTTTTAGTTTTTTTTAGGTAAATGATGAAAAGAAAGCGCGGGATCCATTAAATATTCATATATATATATATATATATATATATAGAGAGAGAGAGAGAGAGAGAAAGAGAGAGAGAGAGAGATAATTAATAACAATAAATAAAGATAATTGAATCCCGAACAGTTACCTTTGAAATAATGTTCAATTAACTATTTTTAAACATATGATCAAATAATTTTAAATTATTAATTAAATGTAATTAAATACAAATAATTTTTTTATTTTTAAATATAATTATTGACTTTTTTTCATTTAAATATGTGAAAAAAAGAGAAATTATCTTTAAAAGACAAAAAAACATAATTTTATTGCAATTAATTTTGACGAATCAACTGTCATTATCAGGCAAAACTAGATCAATACTAATAGACTGACCTTTATATATCGAAGGATTGTTCATGTAATCATTTCATATTCACTAAAACTTCAGAATATTTTTAATCAAGTAGAAAAGGTCTTTTTACATTGATTTTTGGATCAAAAGCTTTAATCATCAATGCTTCACATATCACCCTATCCCAGTAATTTAAAATTATTTAAATCTACTACACTATCTAAACATATCTTTCTATGTTGAGCAATGTTACTCTCCTTCTTTTCGATTATTTTCCTAGATTCATTTACATAGATGACATGTATCTCCAATGTATGACGTCACACCCATTACATTTAACCTGGTAAACAAAATTGGAACATAAACCGATAGGAGTGGTGATTTTACTGCTAAACATACTTCCTATTTTATGTGACTTTGAAACGATTTTAAGGTTTAATAAATTATCTGTCCCAAATTTTTATAATCGAATTCTTCGAATTTTTGAAACTCTCAGGAAAGGTATTTTTAAAACAAATCTCAAATTAATAATATTGTTGCTATCTGTGTTCTGATTATTTTTATTTTATTCAGTCACATTATCTGTTTTTTTATTCGATATAATTATATTATCTACGGTTTCTCTAGTTAATCTTTCTACTATAGATTTAGAATACCCACCTCTTTTTTCATTTTTTCTTTAAAATGATTTTATTTTCATAGTGAAAATATTATTTTAGAATTTAATAAATAAAAATTATTATTTTAAACCAATATTTTGTTTGCGGGTTTCAAATTACTTTGTTTTTATTTTCATTTTTTCTCAATAAAATTAATAAAACACTTTTAACAATAATTTTTAACAATTGTTTCTTTAAATTTTTTTAAATTGTAAATTTTTCAAAATTGAAAAAAATAACAATTCCAAAAAAGGAAATGTTGTTTTTAAATTAATTGTATCACATTTTTACAATTAATTTATTTTTAATTTTTTTATTCGATTTTAATGGTTTAAAATAATTTAACAAATGCGAACAGTTAATATTTGTTCAAGGAAGTAATTTCTGGTGAAAATTTAAATTTATATATATAAATTAATTGAAATTATAAATTATTTTTGTAAGGTTTCACAAAGTTCTGATCACTCAACGAGGATGTTTATCAGTTGCTGACCTCATGATAGCTGTGATGTTTTGTATGTGATTTTTTTTTTATTTCTTTTGGTAATGTATGATGTGATCGTCTTATTTGGGTGACCTTTGACTTTGATATCTACACCCAAATACCCTGATGTTTCTTTCGTGTTTGATATGTAACGCAGTGAGTGTTTACACNNTTTTTTTTGTTCGTGTTTTGTATTCGAGCGAGCGATTTGCTGTGCTTGGAACATCGTGGACCCAAGTCGTTTGTAAACTGATAATTCTCTATTCCCTGCATAAATGTCGAATAACACAGTTTGAACCGGAATTGACTCAGGGTGAAAATCGCAAAAAAAATTTACAAAAGGAGTATGTTCTGTCCCATTTTTTTTGTTCAAAATAAACAAAGACATTTGGAAAGACAATAATAATTGTATGAAAGACTATTATATATTATCTAACAAACAAATGCTAGAAATGTGATTTTTTGTTGATGATGATTTGTCTGAAGACATCGGAAGATAATAAATAATATATTAACTAAAAGATTGATGGAAATAAAAAAAATCAATAAAAATAAAATAATCGAAGGACGAATATTAAATAACTTACTGACGATAAAAACGACGACCAATTTTAGATTAACAATCCGTTTCTGATGTATGTATTTTATTTAATTTTTTTGTTAGTGAATTAAAAGTGTTCGAGTTACTTTTTTCGATTTAATCATCTTGTTAGCTTTGATATTAAATTAGCTTAACGCAAATTACTCATAAATTGTATTAAGTTGGTTTAGTTTTATCAATCACACTATATCTCAATAAAAATAGTGTTTTATCACCACTCGTAAAACTCTATTTTTATAATTTTAATTGAGCAGAGAAAGATTTTTACAAAATAATTTTTGTTAATATTTACAAATATATTCAAAATAATTTATACAAAAAATAATATCTATTTTTTATACATAATTTATGTAAACTTTATTCCCAAAAGATTTAATTCTAGAAGAGGCGTGGTTAGATTATATGAAGACCATCTATGTGATGAGAATTAAAATGATAGGAACATGAAGTGACGATAGTTAGGATTTAGTCCACGTATATTAGTTATAGATATATAAATTCTCATGTCACGAATGTCAGAATTTGTACATTGGAGCAACATACCGTCATCTTCGAACTCGTATTGGTGAGCACACACAACCCAGTCGGACAAAAAAGATTTTTGAACATTTTGAAATTGTGTCAGAATAGAGAAACAGTAGATGTAAGGATATATTCTCCATTCTGATTTAGAATTTTGATTCACATTCTAAAAGACAGTTTTACAAGTGACTATTGATCAGACATCACAAACCTTTCATAAACGTTCAAAATGGAAATAGTAAAGCTGTCACAATGGAAAATATTTTTATTTGACATTGTGGTAAGTCAATTGTTTAAATTTGAATAATTGACGATATATTTTTATTTATTATATTAGTAACAAAAAATTTTAATTTAAAATGTATATTTTAAAAAAAAACTTTTTCCATTTAATACTTGCATATTTATTGTATTAATAATATTTTTTAACATAATTATGTTTCATTTCATTTTTCAATAAATATCTGTTTATTATGTTTATTATATCAATAAAAATGAACATTTTAATGTTTTTATACAATGTAAAAAACAAATATTTTTATAAATTTGGGTTTTTTTAAAAAAATATATTTTTTAACCTCAAAAGAATTTATTTTACTTAAAATATATATTTACTATATTTATTAGTATTTTATATTATCCAATCAGAATTCTGATAAAGAAAATTTCTGTGTTTGATACAGACGATTCAATTAGTTTTGAATGTTTAATAATTGGTTTCTCAATGGAAGATCCACCTGATGATGTTCTGTCAAGAATGAAACATGTCGTGATTTTTAATGAAATAAATTGTTACTTGGATGATATTTTCTCGTTGTTCACTTTATTGAAGAAAGAGAGAGAGTCTATATCTTGTTTAGAACGACAGCTTTTGAATTTTGATTGTAAATAAAACTTTCAAGTATCTGGTTTCTGTAGTTTATATGAACTATTTGAAGACTGAAAATAATGTTAACTGTAGGATCGGTAGATAAATTATTCACCAGAGATTGCAACTCAAATATATGATCAATGAAGTTTGACAGCAGCAGTTAGCAATACTGCAACTTAAAAGAGTAGATGATACCATTTCAACCGACTGGATCATGTAACCACAGTAGGATGAGCACTGTAATTGTCCAGTAAAAGAACTCCTTTAACTAAGATGGCATCTGTCATCAAGGTTCTTTTGTTGACCGTTCATGTGACAGGGATTTGAGTAGTCACCACATGTGCTTGTTGAAATGGTTTTGCAGCACGACCAATATGTCGTTGTTTCTCTACCTTGTTTTTGTAATTAGGATATTATTGATGTGAAATAACAGCTTACAGTCCCAACAATCATCAAGTTGTGTAAAAATCATATTAAATTGATTGCAGTTAGAAAATAAGAATGTCCCTTACTGTATAAATTTGCTTAGAGAATAAGAAAAGAACATTATGACTTTTATAGTTGTCAACACAGTAACTGCTCAAACGATATCTTCTTTCCAAGATTTTGTGAAATGTTTCTAGGTTCGACTTTTTTAAAAAGCTTTATATTTCTTTTTGATAAATTATTTAAAATTCTGTGATAAACCTGCATTTGTAGAATTCATCTTTAAATTTATTTGCTTAATTCTTTAAATAGTATTATTTTAGTTATATTTTAATAAACGAAGGAGACCCACAAAAGTTTTTTTTCGAAATAGAATTCCGTAAAAATAATATTTTAACTGTTAGATCTGAGAATACAAAAAGGTTGAAGAGAACTTCTTTGGAGAGTCATAAGAAGGAAGATTTCAATTTGGTGTAGTCATAACCGATTAAGTAAGACAGAAGCAAGTCAGACTCCTGTCGATGTCGGTTAGAGCTCCCAATATCAAGAATTGATAATCTTAAAATATATTTGAAAATCCTAAAATTCTAATTAAATCGGTAATCAGATGTCTTAGTCTTTCTAATTAAATTCCTTAAATTATTCTTGAAAAATCATAAATTGTAAAATAATAATTAATATAAATGAATATTATTTTTTTTATTTTTATATTTTAAACCTATTTCGTTTAGACATCTCAATCATCTTTTGATTTTTTTTGCATTTGAAGTTTTGAATAAAAATAATTTTTCTTCTCTTAACTTTAAAGGTCAAAAATCTTAAAATATAAATTCAAATTCTTTTCATTAATTGATAAAATCTCTACAGAATAATTTTGTGATAAAATTACACCAACAAAAGATGAACTCTTTTCGTAGATGTCGCATGAAAGTTTAATGGGGAAATTTTAAAATGAACTTTTAACTTGAAATTCTTTTGTGTGAATTTGTCCACGCTTTTACCGTAGCTCATTGTTCTCTTTCCTTTACTTTTACCGTGATGATCTCGTCGATGCAGTTTTGCACTTGGGTTTTTATGTCACGAAATACATCTAAAATTACTTAGTTTGATTGGAAAATATCAATATAACGAATAATAAATATCAGCAGCAAAAAAATCATATATTTATTACAATTTTTACTTGTGAGTTTCATTAGTTAATTAAATAAATAATTTATGATGAAAATTGCATTATGACTGACCTCGGCGAATGTGTTATTCGTAAAATGAATATGGGTAAAATAAAAGTGAACTTGTAAACGACAACTGTTTATTCTATAACTCAAAGAGTATTAGAAATAAGTCACATAAAATTTATCTATTTTCTAAGATAGATAAATATGTGATGATTAATTCCTGCGGCAGTTAATCTCGCGACATTTAATCTCGAAACATGAAAAAATAACAAAAAATTAGCACCAGTTCTTGATTAAAAATGTCTATCTTTCAAGGTGGTTGGAGCGGAAAATTGTTCATTGACCGAACATTTTGCCAAAATTTTGGGAAAAATTTATAAATAAATTAAATTAAAAATATAATCAATAAAATAGCTAATTAAATAATTAATTAACGTAAAATAAAATTCAAAAAAAGTAAAATTCAAATAAAACCATTTCCTTTTTTATCGATTCTTGTGAATATTAATTTAATATCAACGAAAAATGATTTTATATCTTTGGTTTGTGGATTTGGAACATTTTAATTGTGAATTTGATAATCAAGTGCGATGTTGAATTTTTGAATTCGGTGAATAAAAATCAGCGAACATTTCAAATGATTGTTTTACTGAAGTCAATAAAGGATTCTTGTATACGTGATTTGGTCAGAATTGAAAAAAATGTTTCTAAAAATAAAATATAAAGTGTGTTCATTTTTAATTGTTAAAGACAGTTCTGAATCGAAAAACTGTTTAATGTCAAATAAATCAATTTTGTGTTAAAAATAAATAAAAGGCGGATTTTCAAAACTCAAATTCTATTTCGTTGAAATATGGTAGATATTGAAGTTAAACAGATCGAAACGAAAAAATGCGTTCTGGTTAGTGTTTATATTCAAGAAAAAAGATATCAAAATGATTCTAATATTAAGGCACGGTCTCCGTCCAGTGGTTTTTATAAAACTTGGAAATTCAAATAAATTTATTTATTTTAAAAGATTAAATTTACAAAACATCATATAAATGTCAATCCAGACAGTATTAATTTTCTGCACTGCATGGCATTGTCTTAACAGTTGAATTCAAACTTAATTTGAAGCTCGAAGCATATCAGGTGTAATGTAATTCCATAAGTCTAGCAAGAGGAATTTCAGATTGTGTCTATGTTATGGTTCTAGGTGCTTTGACCATAGGTGGCTCGTCCACAGTGCGGGTTTGACCATAGGTGTTAAGAATATATATATTGTATATAGGAAAACATTTCTCAGAGAATCTCTACGGGCCCAGATGCTCCCTTCTTCCGGAAAATTCGGAAATACTCGGTCTATGACGTCATACTTAATCAACCCTTGACTCGAATAAGCAGCACATACTAACGTTTCCTGATCTAATTGGCGAAACTACCACATTTTCAGGACCTCTACGTTCTGGCCAACCTTTATTTAGCCTCATAGATACGCAAAATCCTGCTTCGTCTATAAAAATGAAGTTTGGCATTGGATGCTCTCCTGTCAATCAATCGAATTCTAAGGTATAATCATACCTTTTTTTTGAATAGCTTCATCCGTATTTCAGGCTTCTGGAATCGAAGAAGTTTGCTTTATCGAATAATTAATGAGGTCTAAATTGACTTTAGTTGCACTTAAGCACAACCGTACATTAAATCTATCAAAAATTTTCTCCTGAAGGTATTTTAATGTACGTGTACATTGCTCATTTAAAAGCTCTTTCATTAGCATTCTTATTTCTGTTGTACATTTAATATTGTGTGCACCCTTCTTAGCCAAAACACCAGTTGAGCCTGCTTCTAAAAACATTTTAATAATGTTCTTAATCGTAGATTTAGGTACTGAAAGGTTTGAAGCAATTTGTGGAACACTGTTATTATTTGTGTAAAGGCAAATTACACTATTCGTGATCTCCAAACAATGTTTTCCGTAAGTACCCCTCCTTCCGCTTTGTCTGTTCCCCTCGGCTTTGTCCTCGTTATTCTCAGACATTTGAGTAGATTCAAATTAAGAAAAGTTTATTTGATGTATAATGAAATTTTAATCAATTTATTCTTATTGCTTTAAAAACAAAGGCTTAAATTGAAATATTAAATATTAAAAGTCCAAATTTAAATATAAAAAGTTCAAATTGAAATGCAAAAATAAATAATTTAGCCCCTATGGCCCAAAATAAAATACAAAAAGCCCAAATAGAAATGAAAACCCTATATTAATAAATTTATTTAAATTTCCCGGTTTTTTAATTGACCATTTTGTTAGATAAGAATACCTGCTTTTCATCGATTATATATTTTTTAAATTTTTATTTATTTAAACGTACATAAAAAATTCACCACTTCCTTTCAAAGTTAAGCCTTACTTAAAATTTAATAAATTATGTATTACAAAAATAGAAACTAGATCGGTGTTTTCAAACGTATGACGTACACCCCACCAGGGGGAATTCGAATGTTGACTCATCTTAAAATGAACATGCAAATTTTTGTGGTGATTTAAGCTGTGTTTTCTTTGACGCCGTCGGCAAAAGGTAATTGAATCTAATAACGGGCGATATCAATTAATCATTGAAATAGTAGCAGCCATCGCCGGTCGGCAGATTTAATAACATTATCATGCAGATATCTGCTTCTGCGGACCGCATCAACGAAAGCACAACTTTCTGATAATAATTTAACAATAATTTTATAAGATGAATTAATACAATTATTTAATATTCATAGATATTCATAATATCTTTATTTTTAAAGATCAAAATTAAAAAAAAAATTTACTTTATATTTTTAGATTAAATTCAATAGTTTTTAATGGTAAGTATTTTTCATTTTCATAGTTTTTCGTTCATTAATAAATATTTTGAAAATTTGCTGTTTTTTCGTGACAATTTTCAAGTTTTAATTCGGTGAACAATCAATTTCGCAATATAAAAAATTATGTAATATTATATTCTTGAGAAAAGAAGGGGGAAGTGGAGGGGGCAATAAATATTTTTGATAGACTTGTGTGGGACATGGCACAAAAAGGTTAGTAAACACTGAACTAGATACTTGATAAAGATGCAGTTGCACCTAAGATGCATATTACGTATTGAATTTTAAATTTTGATATTTTTAGGTAAAGTAGATTGTTAAATATGAGAACCCGAGACATGAATTTGTTTTTTTTTACATTTAAAGGTTCTTCTCATTTTCTTACCAAAACGACTAAGTTGTTAGATGATGATATTGAAATCGAGCTGACAAAGTCAAAGAGGTTGTTGTGGTTATACTTTGAGAAGCGGTTTCAAACTGATTCCATAATTGGAAATATTGATAGTTTATAAATTTAGGTCTAACATAGTTTTCTTCTTCTCTTGATTTACTTATTCTCCGAATACAGCATCGATTCTGATATGTTTTCATGCGATGACTAAAATTAGACAATTTTAAAAAAGCTTCTATAAGTTATTTTGATGCACTCAAAACATCGAATTAATTTACGAAGTGTATCATCAAATTCATGATCGATCTGTATTCCAAATGTTTGTTCCTTCATCATCAACTCTTAATAAAATGTTAATAACAACTTTATTTTGAGAAAAACTTCATTAAAAGTCTCCATATATTCGTTTTTTTCAAAGTCAAATAGTCTTCTTTCAAGAGCAGATGAAGCTATAATTCTTTTACGTGATTTATTGTGAACAAGGCTTGGTACATCGACAGACGGGATACTTAAAACTAGTTCAAAATGATCAGAGTGGAAAAATAATAATAAAACCCATTTAGAAGTAAGATCAATAGCTATAAGTTCCATAGAGCCAAGTACCATAATCCGATTATAGTCTTGACTTGATTAAAAAAATTGTTCCTTGAAATTCATATGGTATAGAAAGTTTCAGCTACAAAGGAATTGTCAGTAACCTTATTCTATCAAATTGTAAAGCACGTTTCAAATACGAATGGATTCGAAGGGTCATTAGATTGTTCTTTAATGCCGTGAAAATTTCATCCACTCGTTCCTTTACCCCTGTGTCGACTTGCTTCGGCTTTAGTCTCTAAATTGTTATCATGATTGTACCAGGGGTTGTTGTATTTTAATACTGAATTTCCAAGTATTTTTATTCCAAAATCTTTTATAATTCCTACGTATACAAATTTCTGTAAGAATAAACAGCATCCTGGTATTGTTTGAAATATTGTTTGTTTGAATAATATTTCAAAAGAGCATTAAAATATTTGAAAATTTGGAAGGTTCTGACCAAAACGCAAAATGTTTATAGCTGTATGATTCAAAATAAAAGAACAACGATCGACAAATTTATTGATCATCAAATTTATTATCACAAAATAAAATTATATTTAAACTTTGCTAATTATATATTACTAGGGTTAACCCGTTTCGTCAGGTCTAGCGAATTTTTTTGTTATCTAAATCCATTATTATTAATGTTTACATGATTATTTTAAAATTTTAAAACCAATGTATGCCAGGGCAGATCTGAAATGATGTAATTTCTATGTCGGGGCATTATGGAAAGAATACCTCAAATGTACCTCAGAATATTCCTATATCGGGGCAGTATGGAATCGTATCCGGTATTGTGATCGATTTTCCCCCGTATCCGTATCAAAATTCATATGCTTAGGGGCAGATCCGAAATAATAACTTAAATGGGTCGGGACACTACGGAAATTATTTAATAAAAATAATAAAATTTGCTTTACTGAACCCCGGGAACTTCACACAGAATGGCAGACAGAAATCATAATTCTATTATAGTATTAATTATTATTATAGTTAAGCCTGATTATGTTTTTTATTTGAATATTTTACAAAATCATTAATTTTTTATAAAAAATAATAATTGATTCCGACTTAAGAGGTCAAATGTTATCAAATTATCATATGTTAAGGGTTGTAGAATCTTTGTTTCTTTCTCATATTGAAGCATAATTTTATAAATTAATATACTTGAAAAAGGAAAATGTTTTAAACTTTCAGATTATTATTAATCTTAATAAAGAAATCTTAAAATTATTTTCTTTTTTTCATTCTTAAAAGAATTTAATAAGTTTGTGTAAAGAAAATTATATTATTAGGAATGAGACTCTTCTGTTTGATTGACTTGGGTTTAAAAGATATTTTAAATGTCATAAAAAGAATGAACATAAAATTTTACGTTTTGTTAAAAAAATAAATTCAGAAAAATATATTCCTAAAAAAATTAAACATAAAAAGAATTCACTAATTTATTGTTATTTTATTTATTTCAATTAAAAAAGATTTTTCCTTCAGACTGGAAGATTAAGACGTCTGTCAAATGTTTGTTCATCGTCCCGACTCGAATAAGACGATTCCTAATCCACAATCTTTACGATTATGATTGATCAGTATCGAAATAAAAATTAATGATTTATTTTACAAGGAAGTTTAGGGAAATTCTTTGAAAGTTCTTCAATTTAAAAATAATATAAACAAACTAATATTATTAAAATAATTAAGAACGACATTAAAATCAAATTTTATTGTCGCAATATATCTCGGTGGATTTTCCACCATCTTCAGGCTGAATTAACAACAATTTCGCTGTCTTATATATATCAAATTGATGATTATGCAAACATCTTGCGTAATAACTAATTAAGTATTTTCAACAAATTGGAAGAGAGACTTGTTTGTAAATTAATGGACGGATTAAGTAATTTAATCAATAATGCTTCATAAGTAACTCTTTCCAAATAATTTTTAAAATGACTGCACAATATTTTAAAATTAGTTGTTTTCACCTCCTATTTACAACCCTTCATATGTCCAGCTATATTACTCCCATTACCCAATCGTCCATGCTCCTGAATCCGTTTACAGAGATGATGAGGCGTCTCTCTAATGTATGTGGCGTTGTACCCATTACACGAAAATTGATAAACCAGATTGGAACATAAACTCAAAGGAGTATGAGATTTAATGCTGAATATACTTTGAATTTTATAAGATTTAGAAATGATTTTTAAATTCAAATTTTTACTATCAATTGATTTTAAAATAGACGATTTAATTTTTTTAACTTAAATAAGGAACTATTAGCGTATATCCAATATTAGAATTTCCATTACACAATTTATCGGGTTTTAATTCGTCTTTACCCTCATGTTCTTTATTCATTAATTTATCTATCGTCTCATTAGGTAATTTCTCTAAAAACGATTTTGAATAGCCATTTTGCTGCAATAGTTCTGTTAGTTTATCTATGCTTTGTTGTCTAAATTTTTTTTTGTCTAAATAATCTGATGTACTCTTAAAAGCGTGTTTTTAAAATTATCAAAATCAAATTAATAACTTCATTAAAATTTAAATAATAATTATACATAGATTCAATAGACTATTGGAACTTAAATCTATCTAATTTCTTTCGAATTCCATGTTTTGGACCAAATTTTAGTAAATCCAATTCATCTTTAGATAAAACAATTTTTCTTAAATTTAAAACAGTATTTTCTACATTAAAATTACAAATTCCAAATAATTTTTCGTGAAATTACTTACTTTTGCAACATCAAATGTTCATTTTTTATTTAATGATAATTGGTATAAACAGGTAGATGGTGTTGCCATGGTTTCTCCTTTGGCACCAACACTTGCATCCATTTTTATGTCTAACATTGAAAATAAAATTCACTTGTTTACGGGTGTTAGATCTTTAGCTTATAAACGATATGTTGATGATATTTTTCTTGTTTTCAAAGAGCGTGAAAATATGTTGCCGTTTATAGCTTATATGAATTCTCTTCATTCTAATATTGTTTTCACGGTTGAGCTTGAGAAGAATGGTGTTTTACCATTTTTAGATTTTTTAATTGAGAGAAAAGGGAGTCGTTACGAGACAGAGATTTATAGAAAGAAAACAGATACAGGGCTATATACTACTACTAAAAGCTTCTGTGAACTTAAGTATAATAGAAGTATGATAAAGGGTTTGTTATTTAGGTGTTGGTCTCTATCATCAACATATGAAAAAGCAGATGCAAGCATAGATAAACTAACAGAACTATTGCAGCAAAATGGCTATTCAAAATCGTTTTTAGAGAAATTACCTAATGAGACGATAGATAAATTAATGAATAAAGAACATGAGGGTAAAGACGAATTAAAACCCGATAAATTATCTAATGGAAATTCTAATATTGGATATACACTAATAGTTCCTTATTTAAGTTAAAAAAATTAAATCGTCTATTTTAAAATCAATTGATAGTAAAAATTTGAATTTAAAAATTGTTTCTAAATCTTCAAAATTCAAAGTATATTCAGCATTAAATCTCATACTCCTTTGAGTTTATGTTCCAATCTGGTTTATCAATTTTCGTGTAATGGTTGCAAGGCTATATACATTGGAGAGACGTCTCGTCATCTCTGTAAACGGATTCAGGAGCATGGACGATTGGGTAATGGGAGTAATATTACTGGACATATGAAGGGTTGTAAATAGGAGGTGAAAACAACTAATTTTAAAATATTGTTCAATAACTTTAAAAATTATTGGGAAAGAGTTACTTGTGAGGCATTATTGACTAAATCACTTAATCCGTCCATTAATTTACAAACAAGTCTCTCTTCCAATTTGTTGAAAATATTTAATTAGTTATTACGCAAGATGTTTGCATAATCATCAGTTTGATATATATAAGACAGCGAAATTGTTGTTAATTCAGCCTGAAGATAGTGTAAAATCCACCGAAATATATTGCGACAATAAAATTTGATTTTAATGTCGTTCTTAATTATAAAATTTTGCGATTATTTTTTAAATTTCTTATTAAGAATTATTAAAATAATCAATAAATTTTTTTTACAAGTTCTTTTTTACATGATTTAAGTCATTTTTGAGACCATTATACAGGGTGCGGCAGCTATTTGAGAACACGTAATATAGACACCATATCTTTTTGTGTGTTATAATTACATAATTTTATTTTTGCTGGTAGACATGGCAGAAGCTACTCTTAC
>MQRK01224582.1:0-12357 GCA_001938485.1 Girardia tigrina | reverse complement strand
ATGATAGTTCATTTAAATGTGTTTTACAAATGAAATCTTATCGGCATTCTAGTCTACAATCAGGTAAACGAAAAGCCCTTCGCTGTGACTTGTGTTAACTGTTTTACTTTGAGTATCTCTGACCAATTATATTTCTCGAATATTTCTTGTGGAGTCCGCCTGCAAAAAGTACCACTTTCATCTTCAAGCGTAATGCTCACTAGATTTCTTTTTCTGTACCATGTATCCATGATCTTCTCCTTGACCTAAGAAATGTCTTTTCGTCCGTCGAAAAACAATGCAGTTATTTCTTTTTCCACCATCGGCATTTTATGTAGAATCTTTCAACTCTTCTGACATGCCCTCCAATCTTTGTGATGGTGAACAATTTTCTGGGGATCAACGGATTTGACGAAATTATAGTTGGCTATAGCCTTAGTAAAGCAGCAGCCCTGCTTAAAAATTCATATCTATCTGCTTCGGGGGCAACTATTGAATCCCTATGATGTTTTTATCGGAAATGTCCTGCTTATTGTCATAATCACTTGTCAAATTATCACAACTACATTCATCACCGTTTTTCGATTTTTTCCAATCTCCTTTATGCACTTCTGTAGACAATGTAGTATGCTGTGTTTCAACTTTTCGTCTTTTTTCTTCATCCTCCTTTTTTCATACGATTTTCTCTAGACATTTTAGGTCATCTTGTAAACTTCTACGAAGTATATCGAATGTTCTGGTCGTTGAAGGTCAAAAAGGCACATTTTCTTCATGATACTCTCATGTTCATGGGCAATACAACCTAATATATCCAGACCTTGACAGCTGACAATATCGAACATCTTTGTAGGAATTTGATTCAACATCGGCGATTTATCCGATTGTTCGCCATGTCTTGAAGAGTGGACCCTTATTGTATCGACCGAAACAACTTCGTTTTTACAATATTCGACGATTGAACCAGAATTTCAGCTCAGTTAAATGATAAATAATAGTATTAGCTGATTCCGACAAACTTATTCTTAAACAGCAAATGCTTGGAAACTTGCAATCTTATTGGAAATGCCGTTTGGGGTAGCTCTAACAAACAGTCACCACGTGTACTTCGACGAGTTTTACGCTTACTCATACTCATTCTTGCTTCAAATTACGACATGAGTTAAATCTAAAATGTAACAATCACAATTAAATTCCAAATATAAATTTCAACACTATTTGATGCTCTATTCTGCATCACACAGTCCACCGCTCCAACACGTCATAATGCCACCTTTTTCAGGAACCTTCAGTGGCAAACAGGGAGTTCTTCGACATGGTGTTCTTCAATTTTAATCCCATTTTCGTTATCATTTCTGCACTCAGCATGAAAAGCTGCACGAGACCCCAAACGAATCGAAAATATTCCACATCTCTCAACACCCTATTGTACAAGTCATTTGGCTCTTAGATCAAACCCAGCAAAAAGATTATCAATTTGTGTATCTTAAAAACTCAATGGTCGCGGAATTGTCGAAGTTGTCTGAACCTTATATTCATGTCCCATAACGATAAGCGCCGGCGTAACAGGGTAACAATTAGTAAAAGCATCAATACATCGAGAAGACAAGTCCGCGTTGTAATAGATTATATATTTTCGTAATACAAATATTAAATATTACAAAATCAATTATCCACATAAAATTATTTCTTGTGTTTTGGTTTTATTTTCAATAAATTCTGGAACAAACGACTCCCCTCGCCAGACACATCCACTGACACACACAGCCTCACGGTCGAACGGAGACCCCAAACCAAGATATACCTGGAAGAATACCCTTACTTGAGAGAGAGACAGAGATTGAAAGCAATAATTGTTCCTGGTGGATCAAATAAAACAAATGTCATTAAGTACTTCAACGAGCTCCTAGAACAACTACAGACGAGCACGTTAATTAAAGAACGTTTGATTAACATTTCACAGACAAAACGGATTTAAACGAAATATTGTTTGGGTTTAACGATGAGGATTAGAATTACAAGGAACAATTTTGGAATAAATATCATTCTTGTTTCCGTAAAAGAATGGATTGAAATTGTCGGGGTAAATAGAGGAGTTGTTCAAATCACTGCTGGTCAAGGGTTCTGATTTGTGCATCAGATCCTCGCCATCCATCGACACACCGGAGTTAATGAAAGATGAATCTGACTGTTTTAATAACAATTAATGTCTTCAAACGAGTCGTTATTCTTATAAATAAATATGAAATCGAATAATAAATCCTTATAAAAAATCAGCTAATGATGCCGCAATGCATTGCAATTAGAGTGATGCTGCACCTACCCCTGACCTTCACACCTACCTGCTTCCATGATCCATTTATAAGAAAATATCAATAAAATTAGGGCCAACTCTCATATGAAATTAACGATAGACCACGGTATAGAATCCGTTAGTGATTAGGAACATAAAGACATTCAGATCTTTACAGCAATGTTGCACCAAAATATGATGACTGCTTAGCTTTACAAATATAATTCATTTGCCCAGTCGGCGTTGCATCTGACCTGAGTGTCGCAAATACAAGTCGAAGATCAAAGATCCTCGGTTAGGGAAATAATCATGTTATAGTAGATGTTCACTTATATATGCATATTTTCAATTGAAACTTGGAGATCAAGACAAAACAAGGGCCTCGCATAAGGTATGCAGAAGGTTTAAGACTAAGAAGAACTCATTTTGTTTTGGAATTCCAATGGTATGGCGTGAACATAAAAATCACTCTCTGCAACTTCTGTTCCGTAGATGCGAAATGATTAAATACAAAAATAAAAAGAAAATATTTAACCATAAATATGGCACAGCTATTCGCTCAGTGTCCCATTCTTCAGAAGTGCCAGTTCCACAGCCGCCTTTTAATTCAGATGGCGTCCTGAATGACTCAAATGACTCTGGCGTATTAGTTTCATAAGATAAATCTAGCTCAGATTTTTGAGTTTAAGATGAATCACAACTTTTTTTCTTAGAATGGACTCAACCACCGATCAAAAAATTTAAGCTTTTCAAAAAAAGAAGGGCCCAAATTTCTAGGATTAAGGCTAAAAAACCTATTATCATATGTGACTATATTTTCATGGTACAAGCATTAAAGGGGAAAATCTACTCAATTATTCTCGAAGAGGGAAATTCAGATTATTGTAATGATTTTCATAGGATTAGGATGAGCATTAAAAGAGAACATGATTTACCAGAATGGTACATATCCATTGATTTGTCTTAAAAACTTGTCACTGCATAATTTGAATATATTTGCATCTCGTTCTACACTCGGTTTAAACGAAAGAAAACTACCATGACTTGGCTAGGATTCTTTAAAAAACCAAATATACAGAACACCAATGGATGCTTTGTGGAGATTTACAAATACTTACCATGTTGTTAGGTCAGCAAAGGGATGATACAAAATATCATCGTTTTATTTGTTTATGGTAGAGTATACCCAGACAACTACACTAGAAAAAATGGTGGGTTTCCTCGGGACAACTCTATCTCCGGTTAGAAAAACGTCAATTATACGACAAATGTTGGCCAGAGAGTGTTATTACCACCTATCCATATTAAATTAATTCCGCATACCGTAAGAAAATAAATATAATAATTCATTGTAAAAAAATGATTGTTTTTATTTAGCTTTTTTTATTTTGCAGGAAAGATGTACTTTATCGGATGTTATGGAAGTCATTTTTGTAATTTGTGGTCCTAAAACTTATAATCCAGCAAAAATATCCTACCGTGTTACCCCACTAGTTTACGCCCGCAAACTAAACGAATAATTTGCGCGCGCGCAAATTATTTTCCTATTTTAGCATGAATTTTTAATTTTCTCATACATAGAAAACAAAATGGAAACAAATGAAAATACAATTAATCATATCATTTTTGTTTCAATAAATTACGTGAAAATTAGTTCTGAGATTGTTGATTCAGTCTGCTGGAAATGAATGGTACGACAATTAGAAAAATTATTAATAGGATTCATTTTATTTTTAGGTTATATGAAAGTGCTAGCAGTAAATGAATGCTAGCAGTCTCCAAGGTCATTATTACAAAAGGACCATTGCATCGGTCAAGCAATACATAATTCAAGAATGAAGAAGACAAAAACTTGAAATATCAAAATACGTGCCGACAGAAATAACTAATTGGATTAAAGAATGGTCAAAATCAAAATTACCTTCTGATATTAGAAATGCATTTAGAGAGTGTTGGAATAAAGATTTTAATAAATTAACATGGCAGGAAAAAATATAAAAATTCTATAAATGAAATAAATAAATTTTTTCAGAGAAAATAATGATGAATATAACAAAATCTCTTTGGATGACTACATGCAAAAGTCTCTAAATTGGTGACCAAATATTTAATGATTGGAAGAAGAAATTAAACATCAATTTACTTCTTTTGTGAAATGATCTGAATGGTATAATAAATGTGAACAATCATCAGTAGAAAAGGAAACTGTTACTGGAAGTAGATTAGACTTAGTTGTACTTAAGAATATTTTAAAAGGAAATATTCAAGTAACATTTCTGCATGCAAATTGGTAAGAAATCGACAAATATACATATGGTAAGTTGGAAAATAAAATATACATCTTGAAATTTGAAGAATATGTGTTGCAGATAAAAGCATTAATAGTTGATGTTTTTAATCTTCAATCGACATTGTGTATCATTTTTCTAGAAATTTAAATAAATTTTTGTACTCAATACTTTCTTATTATATTATTACTTAGTATTCATTTTTTTATGAGTATAGCGAAATGGATATCAGAATTTTTTTGTACATTGAAACTTACAAACCTTTTTATTTTACTTTTCTTAATCTAAATAAGATAGATACCCGCGCAAACTAAGCAAATTGTTGATTAATTTTAGAAAACTTTAAGAAAATTTATCGTTTTTTTTTAATTTGGATAGTTTGAGCGCGCAAGTTATTCTGGGTAACACTGAAGGCGTCCGAAATATCTTTACAGACCTGTTCAATCTTTACTCGTCTAAATTTAAAGAACTCGTTTTTTACTTATAATAATTGTAAAATATAATGACTTGAAATCAAAAAAACTTAAAAATTTAACAATGTTAAACAATAGATACATAATAAAAGCAATTATAAATAGTCTTTGTGTTATATTTTAGATGACTTAAGCACCTTAATTTTATGAAAATTTGGAATCATCAATATTCTATCCGTTTTGGCAAGTCACCTTTGATAGTAAAATTAATATTCTTTCAAAGCACTAGGGGCCCCAAATACTACCTGGACATGGGGATACTTACAAACAACATTCCCTTTCATAAACTGATACAGTACAAGGTTTCTTTATCATATTACAACAGAACTATTTATGATATTAGAAATCTCATATTCACTGTATTATTCGCCCTCTCAAACATCAAAAAGTATTTTTTACAATTTTATTGAAACCCCTACTACGATTTATGTTTGTTATTTTTAGAAAATTTTAGAAAACATGGAAAAGGATGTTTAAAGATTTTTTTAAAAGATGAAATATGTTCATTAAGTGCGAATGAAGAAAATAATTATGACTATTTATCGCCATGACCATATATTTACATCAAGAATTTGAAAGCTTTTGAAAAGTTTTACTGTATTAAAAAGACAAAGAACCAAAATACAATTAAAAAAATTTTTAATCTAGTTGAAAGTGTTTCAAATAAAAATTAGTTCAGTAATAACAGTGGCCATCTTTATTTCATGCTCTATTTCATGGAGATTAAAATGCGGTTGAGAAAATTTTTAATAAGAAGTAAAGGTCGTTAGAAATTAAAGAGATTATTTATCAAGATCAATAGAAATTAAAGAAATAAAATAGACAACGTATTAGGTTGATGCAAAAGAAATGTCGTTTTTTAACCGTCAACTTTAAATGAACATAACTTTCTTTAGAATTTACTTTATTAGTCAAAATAAATACCATTACATTGAACACACTGTTGCCAACGGGTAACAAGTTTTTTATTCCAGTTTCATAAAATTCTGGAAGCGATGAAGTCGTCGAAAGCTCTGTCAGCATCTCCTTGGTTTCTGAAGCATTTTTCGCGAAGGAACTAGCTGAAATGTTTGAAAAGGTGATAGTCTGTAGGAGAAAGGTCTGGTGAGTACGTTAGATGAGGCAATGTTTCATATCCCAGTTCGTTTAACTTCAGCATGATCTGTCTTGCAACATGTAGACGAGCGTTGTCATGCAGAAGAATTGACCCCTTTCTATTGAGTAATGCCGGCCGTTTTTTGTAGTTCTTGGTGCACTTTGTCAATTTGCTAACAATACTTTTCCGATGTAATTGTTTCGCCTTGTTTTAGGAAACTATAATGGATTAAACCATGTGCGGACCACCAAACAGTTACCATGACTTTTTTGGTGAAATTTTGGCTTTGGGAAAGGCTTTGGAGCCTCATTGAAATCCAATCACTGAGCTTAACGTTGCCGGTTGTCATATCCATCTTTCATCGCACGTTACAATTCGATCCAGAAACGGGTCGCTTTGATTACGTAAAAGCAGAGAACACACGTTAAAACGACGATTTTTTTGATTTTTGTTTAATTCGTGCGGCACCCACTTGTCCAGCTTTTTCACTTTCCCGATTTTCTTAAGATAGCGAACAACTGTTGATTGGTGAACGTTGAGTTCTTGAGCGACTTTCCGTGAATTTTTATGCGGATTTGCATTGATTAACTTCTTCAAATGGTCATCGTCAACTTGTGATGGTCGACTACCATGTTCTTCATTTTCAAGGCTCTCGTTGCCACTACGAAACTTAGAAAACCAACCTTGTACTGTTCGTAAATTAGTGATATGTTATCCAATTTTCGTGTAATGGATGCAACACCACATACATTGGAGAGACGTCTCGTCATCTCTGTAAATGGATTCAAGAGCATTGACGATTGGGTAATAGTAGTAATATTGTTGGACAAATGAAAGCTAGTAGATTGTAGGTGAAAACAACTAATTTTAAAATATTGTGCGATAATTTTAAAAATTATTGTGAAAAAGTCACCACTTCCGATGGAAAACTCTACTTCTCTTCTTTTGAAAACCGATCGAAAGCACTATGTGTCTACTTAATAACTACTGTACTCACTATTCACCATTTACTATATCACAGGAAGCTCCTTCAATCCATTTGAGAAGCCTTTGGCATCGAAGACTCCCCATTTACGCTTCCCATCCAACAAATTTTGGTGTGCTATGAAACAATTAGAATTTCTTAGCGGGAGGATTCTTAATACAATCCTCTTTTACCTGGTAATCATCTTGATAATCAAACTTTTGCAACTTTTTATAGATATTAGCATTGCTAGATCTAGTAACACTGCATCCTCTAAAGATGATTTTCTCTTTGTTATTATTTATACCTAATATATTGATTTCATTTCTATTATTGATAATGATGATGTATGTACGACTAATTTCGACCATATCGTGTGAACTTTAGAAATCTCTTCTTTCAATTTCTAATTCAATTTCTGCAAACCGAAAAACCTGCTAAACATGCCGCATTTCCTAAATTCTGAACTTTCTAAGCTATTCTCAACACTTCAGCAATATATCCATCGAAAGTATGTCCATCAGTATATGGTACACTTCACACCGTAAGCAGCATCTAAAGCTCGAAAAATTGAGCACACACTTTTTTTGTTTTTCCTCCGAAAGTTTTATATAAATATTAAGCACAGATGGAAATAACATATAAACGTCCTGCACCTACTGAATTACCGAATTGCTTTCATTTCGAATTGCTTTCCTTATAACTCTCGTAAATTATTTCAATGAAATTTTTCTAAACACTCTAAATCATTTACATTACAACACTGTTTTATACGTGTCAGGAATATTTGGAATGTTGATGTTTTGTATGTTGTTTGAATGCTTGAATTTTGTGTGTTGAATTGTGATTGTGCCTCTCATACCCAGATGGCTGATTAATATTTTATTTTTTATTATCTGAAACTAATTTATTCAAATTAATATTTAATATTCAAATTTATTTTTAATTCGTTATGATTGTAAAATTTAAATGATTTAATTAATATTATTTTTATATTTGTAAAGTATTAAATCAAATTAATATTTCTAAATATTAATTTTAATTTTAACCAATAACATTTGTAGTAAATATTTTTAAAGAATATAAAGGTTCAAATTAGTTTACATTTTGGGATGAAAATTATTAAATTTTGATCGATGAGTATGGGTGGAAGCACTTCTACGGATTGTCATAGAGATGATCCAAATTTTAATTGTAATGTGTGAATTCTCTTAATTTATAACAATTCAATAGCAAATATAAAATTGAAAATATATTTTAATAATAAACTAATATTCGTGAAAAATATTTTAACACATTTGCATACAATTCAAGAAGAAAAATTTTTAAATTAGAATTGAAACGGAATATATTATATAATTTAAAATTAAAAGTATGATGTCTCTATTATTTAAATATTAAATAACGTTATTCAATTATCAAAATGTAAGTAAAAAACATAATTATTGAAAAATCAGACTTACTTCATTATAAAAATTGTAAAAATTAGGGGTACTGCTATTGATAAAATTGGGATTGGTTGAAAATCTGGAAGATATATTATCTTCAGCAGAGTCATGGTTGGACTTTCTATGAATTATTGACGGGGAATTTCTGTTAACTGGTATCATTTGTGCTGGAGGAATGTTTCCATGACAGAAATATGGCATACGTGAATTTATCTCCGTGTTGTCACAGTCATTGTGAAAAAGAGAAGGTAAAACATGACCATTAAGCATTTGTGATTGATTAGAAAATTTTCTAGCGTAACTAGATTTTGATCCATTGGAAAAGACAGAGTCTGTTGCAAAAGGAAAGCAGTTAAAGTTTTCATTGACCGTTAAACAAAGCGGACTATGAGAATCACAACTAGAAGGCTTGATAGAAGCGTTATCTCCCAGAGAGGAGTGTTGAGTCAAACTGTCGCAATTACTGGATACTAACACCGCATTTGGTTCTATTTCGTTTGTTGATGTTACTTCTGAATTATCATTCTGTTCAACCTTTTCTGAAGAATGAACATTCAGACTTTGACTCGTGTTTATGTGCAAAGGATACTGGTAATGGTTCCCATTATCGAAATGCTTCATATTAGCAACAGGATTGAATGACTTGAAATAATTGATTGAGGGCATATCGAGAAATTCATCAGAGTCATTATAATACTGGAATGCACTCGGTGGAGGCATTCTGATAGAATTTTCATCAAGGTCGGAAGAAAATGAAGATGGGTAAGGATAATGCCTATGGTGGTGATTTGAAAATTTGGAATAATTTAACATATTATACGGATTATGACTGGGTAATGGCTTGTAGTCAACAGTATTAGGGTTAGCATTGATGAACGAATTCCAGTTCATCATATGCGGTGGCTGAAAAAGAGGCTTGCATAAATTATTTAAATATATAACTGTTTTCCTACTTTAGAATTAAGAAGAATGTCCTCCGATTGCGGAAGAGACTGTTGAGAGGATTGCTTGTAGAAATTCTCACTTCTAGAAGAATGGCAGATAATACATAAGTCAAAATTGAATAAGGTAAAGAAAGTGGAAATTAATAACAAATTAAATGTGCATTTACAGAGTTGGAACAAACATTTGGAACTTGGGTAACTCTTTGTTAAGAAAATCAATAGCATCATTTGCAAAACATTTATTTTCATTACAATTATCTGTTTCAAAAGAATATAAAATTAAATTCAATTTAACAGTATAAAAATTTTTCTTACATAGATATGACATTTTTATATAAATTACTTCTGTCATTTATTTTTTTTAATTAACAATTTAACTAATTAAAATCAAGAACGCCTTTAAAATCAACTTTTATTTCAATATATTTCGGTGGATTTTCCACAATCTTCAGATTAAATTAACGACAATTTCGCTGTCTTATACATAGCAAATTGATGATTATGCAAACATCTTGCGTAATAACTAATTAAATATTTTCAACAAATTGGAAGAGAGACTTGTTTGTACATTAATGGACAGATTAAGTGATTTAATCAATAATGCCTCACAAGTAACTCTTTCCCAATAATTTTTAAAATTACTGCACAATATTTTAAAATTAGTTGTTGTCACCTCCGATTTTAAAATATTTCAAAAAGTATTGCGCAGTGAAAGGGTTAGGTATAAATTCAAGTCTAACTTCATTCAAGTACACATATATAACTGGGTACATGGTCGACAGTTTGTATTCAGAAAAAAATGAAATATCATTTACGAAATTTAATATTAATAAATAAAAATTCAATTATGATTCAAATATAATTTAGCGAATTTGATTCTAAACATTGAAGATTCAAGATGTGAACGAATTACAAAATCTATGCCAAATATCGATGGATTTTTGTGATTATGTTCCCACACAATCGCCCTTCTGAAATTTCCCTCCTTTAGAGTCGAAAACATTTTCGTTGACTTATAAAATCTTGAATCCAAATGCAGACAGTCTCACGCGTGATTGCCAGTTATTCCCATAAGTTTCTCAAAAGTCGATTGAATTTCGGTGTTATCGATCTTTGTGAGGAGCAGAAACTTTATTACACTTATGTACTCAACCCATGTGAAGTCATGTTACACGGAAAAATCTACCGAGCAAAAAATTATTCAGGTTGACTTACAAATGAAACACAAGATACTTCAGTCCTAATGCGGACTCTTACTATCAATGAGAGCTAGGTTTCTCTGTACATGGTAGCAGATAAGTCACAGTAACGAGTGCCTTGAAAAGATATATATGTGATCAAACATATGTTAGTAATGGCAATGTATTTTTACGGAATCTGTTTCCGGCAACTTTTACCTGAAAAAACAAAAATCAATTCTGAAGTGTACAGAAGATATTTTGACACAAAAATTCCATTGATTGTTTTTAGACGGCCTTTTCCTTTCCATGATAATGATCAGTTACATAAATCGCGAATAATTAATGATTTTCTTTAATCGAAGCATATTGAAAGTTGAATTCATCCCCCAGTTGAGGAATAATTTTGAATGGTGCTTATTGTATGTTGTTTGGTATGTTGTTTTAAGATTGTGTTTCTCCGACCCAGATGGAAAATTGATATCACTGGGTAACAAAAAAATATTTTTTGAAAATCGTCCATGGTTTTCCAGAAGAATTAGACTAATTTTGATGCCCTGAGTCCGAAAATGACACCTATTTTGCTCAATCAGGTCAGGTTTTTTTGTTACAGAAATTTTTAAAAAATCGATTTTTTTAAAACAAAATTTTTGCGGATCATCAGCTGGGAAACTCCTGACGATTTTTCCGTTTACCTCTAGAAATAAAATTCCATGTATCCAAATTCATTCAGTTTTTATTTAGTCCATAAAATTTGATAAACATATTTATACATAATATTATTATAAGAATAAGCGTTACGTGACACAAAAGTTCAGAATTCACGGCATAAATGGGTGTTTCTTCGATTTCCGTGTGTGAATAGCTGCTGGGTTGTCTCTCTTCAGCGACCAGCAGTAGTCCGCCATCATTACTGCGTCCCACCTCCCCTGGTACCTCTCCTCCATTTGGCGCATGTCCTGATGGAGCCTTTCTCCCTGCTCGTCGCTCATCGCCCCAAATTTTCAGGAAAGTTCTCCATGTGTGAGAACAGGAAGTGCATCTTTATAATCATTAAAAAACCGAGTTCTTGAAGGCCTCTATCATGCTGCTGATGAATCTGGCGTGGTTTACTGCCTTCATGTTCCCCAGAAAATTTTCACCACCTGCACAAACGATTTCCATACGGTGCACTCTAGCGTGTTCATGGAGTTTTGGAACTCTGTGTCCTTTATGACCAACCGTATCTGTGGTTCATCGAAAATTCCGGCCTTTAGCTTCTCAATGATCAGTCGAGGAAAGGCTCGGCACAGGTAGTTCGATCACCTCCCATCCTTGTCCAGAGCGCGCGTAAATTGTTTCATTAACCCAAGCTTCATGTGTAGCAGTGGAATGAATATCTTCTCCCGTCAACAAGAGGTTCGTTTATGATGTTTCTCGATCCAGGTACTAACTGCTCTCGTGCCAGTCACTTTTTCATTACATAGTGCTTGACTCTGTCTCGACTGTCCCACATACATATAAATAATAGGTACTTCCCGAACCCGGACTACTGACCAAGTAGAAAATTCACCATCTTTAAGTCGATGCAGATCATCCATTGGTGCTGCTCATATCGGATTTTGTTGAGCACGTACTTCACTGCCTCATATTTCTCTTTGAGAGTTTTGGAGTGCGCAAGAGGGATTGAGGCGAACTGGTTCTCGTTGTAGAGTATA
>MQRK01224579.1:11822-26166 GCA_001938485.1 Girardia tigrina | reverse complement strand
CATTAGATTCAAATAATTAATCAAATAACATATCAATCCCATCTGAGTAGGAGAGTCACAAATCTAAACAGCATACAAACAACAAACTTACAACATTCCAAATTATCCCTCACAGTTATGATTAAAATGAAATTGTCTAACACTTAAATTTATTAATGGAATAAATTATAAAATTTTTATTACTCATAAAATATTAAAATTGTAAAAAACATTTTCTGATTAGTTATCTAATTATGGTTATCGGTCACTAATTTAATCTATATTTCAATTTTATATCTATCTAATATTAATAATATAATTATATGAGCACTTATACAACATGCATTTGGTTTTATCACACTATATTTTTAGTATACCTTATTTTTATTTGAACACGATAAAATCTTTTATTATTTCTACAGATGATCTGTTTTATATATTCAAAGTTAAGTGTAATTTGTACTCTGCAATTTTTAATATAAGTTTTTGAAATTTAATTCATAACCTAGGAGATGATTTTCTAAATTGTGAAATTGAAAATGGTGGAAATTTGGGATCAAAAAAGGGTGTTAATTTACCAGGAGCAAAGGTTGATTTGCCCGCAGTATCAGATAAAGATATATCCGATCTGCATTTTGGTGTTGAACAAGGGGTACTCTAATAAATTTAGAACATTACACAATTCATTTAAAATATTATCAATAGGTTGACATGATATTTGCCTCATTTATAAGATGTGGTGCCGCTGTAGATGAAATTCGCCGAATTCTTGGAGAAAAAGGCAAACACATATTAATCATTTCCAAAATTGAAAATCATGAAGGAGTTAAAAGGTAAAATTTTTCATATTTGAGAAAATTGTAAAATTTAAAACATGACAATACTATAAAATTTTATATTATCGTTAGATTCGATGAAATATTGCAAGCATCCGATGGTATAATGGTTGCTCGAGGAGACCTTGGTATAGAAATTCCAGCTGAAAAAGTCTTCCTTGCGCAAAAGATGATGATTGGTCGGTGTAATCGAGTTGGAAAACCCATCATTTGTGCAACCCAAATGTTAGAATCAATGATTACAAAACCTCGTCCAACAAGAGCTGAATCGAGTGATGTAGCCAATGCTATTTTAGATGGGGCTGATTGTGTTATGCTTTCAGGTTTAGTAAATTAGTTTTTCATGAGTTTATAATTTTTAATAACTCGAATAAAATTCACACAATTAAAAATACCTTACTAAACTTATGTTTTTATAATCGTAACACATTTTTTCAAATAAACAAATATTTTGATATGTCTTGCAGTGAAGCAGTCAGTTAAGAGACATTAGCCCATAGCTGGTGTGTTAGACAATAGTTTCCTAAAATTGTTATATTTAATTCTTGATCAAAAAAAATATATATTAAAACAAGTTATAAAAAACCTCTGAATTATTTATATTTTAAATAAATATATTTGCAGATCATTGAGAATAAGTTGCTAATATTTTAAACAGAAGACATTAACATTATTTCGAAAAGTTGTTTCTTGTCTTACATGTTTACTTTAACCGTAATGTATCCAAACAAAGTTAATTTTTTATATAAATATGAATATATACATTATGGTATTATAGATAGGGTGTTAGCTTAAATAATTAACCCCTTGTTTTAATATCAATAACGCAAGAAAATCATTGCAACCAATATTTGCTATGTAAATAATATTGTAGTTTCATTTTAATGTTTTAATATAAAACATTCAAATGTTAATGTTCAATTATTTGGAAATGATATGAAAAAAATATTTTTCTGTCAAAGATGTAGAAAACTAAATTTCATTTTTCACGAGTTTTTTTAGTCATTGTTTTTCTTTTTAAAAAATCAAAATTGTTTAAAGAAATTCCTATAAAAAGAGATTTGATGTATAGATAAATGTTTATAATAAATAAAGAATTTTAATATTATAAATCGAAAGTATCTTAATGAATTGAGAAACTTTAGACGTAGAAGGTGACATTGAAATTAGACATAGGAATATACACTGAAATTTAGACAGGAGGTGACTCAGAAATAAAAATATTTGTTCTTAAAAATAAGTTAAATATTTCTTTCACATGCTCTGGAAAACAAGAGATGTGTGTGACATTTGTAAATTATAACCAATAAAAATTAAGTTTATTATTCAATTCATAATCATCAATTTTAAAAATATGTTTTATTTAAATATTATTTGTTTTAACTTACGAATTCAGAATATTCTATTTTTAATCTAAAATATCAGAATTATCTACTTTTAAATAGTACATGACATATGTTAGACTCGGGCATATTTGACGAACCCGTATTATAATCAAACTGAAGATTGAACAATTTCAAAATTTTATTTGAATACAAATTATGTTTTTTTAAACAAATTTTTGAGGAACATCATTTTCTATTTACAAACCTTAATAAATAAATATAGTGTAGTATAAAAATGAATACGTTGATACTTCAATTTCAATGTTACAATCTCAATTTTTAAATTTACAATTTCTCAATTTAAAAGTCTTAATAATTTTTTGAAAATTTTCAAATTTAGTTTCACAATTTTTAAATTTTAAATTATAATGTTCAAAAATTTTTATGATCGCAAAATTTTAAAAACATCCAAAAGAGAATGAAATAATTTGAAAGTATAATGTTTAATTTTTTCTAAATCTTTCCTCGCTGATGATATCATTTAGAATGATATTTAAACACATATATAAACATATATAAACATGATATATAAACATATATGAGAAAATTACAGGCAGTTTTGTTTAAAATTGTTAACTTCGATAATGTTTGATTCACGATTAGAATTCATAATTTCAAACAAATTTCAAAAATGAAAATTACACACATTTAAACAAATTTTTGGACGATAATTGAATCATTTACAAAAATCCATTTATTAAATTTTCTTTAAAATCAAATTTTTACTTTTGTGAAAAATTTATTTTACTTTCACTATTAAAATTTATCTCTGGAATTTAATTATTTTTGTTAAAAAATATAAACGTATTTTAAATTTGTTTTATAATAAATTTTTTATTTTCAAAAAAAATTCATAAAAAATATTTAACTTACTCTAACTTTAATTTCTTTAAAATAATTTCGTTCTACATTATAAATTTTACTCAATTTATTGTTTTTATTATTTATTTTAAAACTTTTACTAAATATTTTCCTTTTAAAATATGTCGATTTTAATTAATATAAAATTTTTAGATTTTTTAACTTTATGTAATTTGTTTTTGTTTTACATAATTTTTAAATTTTTAAGCCAATCAAAGTTTATTAATTTCGACGGTTTAACCGTCATCGTCAGATCAAATGATTTTCCAAACGAAATTTACCTATATAGTGCAGTTAATGATTACACAATCAATACTTAATCAGTTCATCATTTAAAAACTCTCAACAAAGTTGTAGAGAGTGCAGTTTGAATGTTAGTTTTAGGATCCAAAGATCTTATATATAACGCTTCACATATCACTCTCCCAATAATTTTTAAATTGAGTGCACAGAATTTTAAAGTGTTGTGAATTTATATTTCCTTTACAATGTCTTCTATGTCCTGCAATGTTACTTCCACCTTGATTGCGACTGTGTTCCTGGATTCTCTTACAGAGATGACGTGAAGTCTCTCCAATGTATGTGGTGTTACACCCATTACATGTATATTGGTAAATGAGATCCGAACACAATCCCAATGGCGTTAGAGATTTATTGCCGAACATGCTTTCAATTTTCTGGGGACGGGATATTACTTTGAAACTTATTGCATTATCTAACGCTTTCAAAATAGAATTTTTAAATATTTTAAACCCCTCTGAATATGGTACAGTTAGCACATAACCAATTTCCAAACTTTTATTATTAGTGTTAAACCGTCGAAATTAATAAACTTTGATTGGCTTAAAAAATTTTATTTTACCATTTGCCAATTTTATTTCAATTATTTAATTTTTATTGTTTTTTTAAAAATACTTTTTAACTTTTTATTTTTATAAACTATATGTATTTTTTTGTTTTACGTAATTATATAATTTTTTGTTAACATTTAAAATTAAAAAATTTATAAAATATTTGGCAGTGCAAATTGACAATTTTAACTAACTCCTTATAAAAATCAATAAAAAATTCATTCATTTATTCTAAATTGTTTATTTACATATTTTGACAATTGATTGTTTAATTCAGACAATAAAAAATATTTTTAGCGAGTTTAAAACCCAACAGGGAAAGATTGATATTGCCTAAGTAAATCTTTTCTTAATTGTGAGAATTAGTTCAGATATCTAAATCTTTGATAGACTAAACCGATTAATTTATTTTTAAACAGCCATTCTATAAATTATAGGATAATTATGGAAATAAATGACTAAGTTCTGAACGTTAGATAATGACATAAATATTTCCATTTTCAGGAGAGACTGCAAAAGGTGCATACCCACTTGAAGCAGTGCAAATTATGCATCATATTTGTCGAGAAGCTGAATCAGCTGTATTTCAAGGAAAATTTTTTGAAGATCTTAAAGCAGAAATTGTAGGTACAACTGATCAAACCCACAGTACAGCTATAGCCGCTGTTGAAGCTGCTTCGAGGTGCAGAGCTGCTGCAATTGTAGTTGTAACAACCACTGGAAGGTGAGACACTAACTTTATATGATTAAAATTATTAATTTAACTGAAATTAACTATTTTGCATAATTTTATAACTGATCTTTTAGCCAAAAACATTTTTTTCTTCATATAATCTTGATAATAAAATTATTTGTAACACCAGTCTCTGTGCTGCATTTGATATAAAACATCAATTACCTACTATTTTATTTAATGTACCAAAAATATTTAATTCTTTGACTCAGAAACATCGATCGCATCAGAATAGTTGCTAGAAAAGTGGAAAATTCATAAAGTAGTAATTTATTTTGACAAGATATTTATATATGAAACGAACTGCAAAATCTAACAAAACGCAGTATCATAGCTGTATTCTCAGATGTTCTAAATTTCTCAATTATAACCACGTTTTAATCAGTGAATCAAAATTCATTTTGAATTTCAAATTTAATTCGAGTAATGTCATTCCAAGCATTTACCAAACACTGGTTCAATTATCAGTAGAGACTAAATTACAAATTCGCAATGTATTTTTACTCTTAATAAGCTCTATTCACCATACATTAGATGCCAATATCAATTTTCAGGTGTAAATTTTTGGATGAAAATATTCAATCATCCTGGTACCAGGCCCATGAAAATACAAATGTACTAAAAATTATTTTATAATTTGGTTGCTTTGTTTAGGATATTTAGAGATCAAATCCTTTTTAATAATATATTTATGTAATTATAATATAACAAGTTGATATTTTGAAAAAGTTTTGACTGTTTTCACTTATGGATTTGATAACATGAATATTAAATCTTTGATAATTAAAGTCTGGTTGTTTCTCTTCAAATGAATTTTCTCAGATATTTTGCATGCGATTTGAGAAATATTTAATTTCATTTGAAAACAATTTTGCATTTTGCAAAACAATCGCCATCGATTTTCTAGAAAGTTTTTTTCTATTTTAGTCTTAACGGTTCGTGTACCTTCTGAATTTATCTAGGTAGTATACTATGTGGAATGGAAAACACCCCATTACAAAATGCATTATTTTACTATAAAAATGTGGCAAATCACACTACCACTAGCACACTCATACACGACTCTTACACAGAGCTTTCACAGACTCGTATATAACGACAGATACTTATTGGCTATTCACAATTTGATAACTGGTGATATCATGTCTAAACGTCAACTTCCCCAACTCAACGATCGTACTATGGCGAATGCTTTATTTATAATGTTCAAGTCGAAGAAAAAGATGAGTTTGAAAATGAAGTAGAAGATTATTACTTAAAGGAAATAATAGCTCCACAACAAGATGACAGTTGAAACAATTCTGTTGAAACAAAATCGTTCAAGCTTTGTTGAAAAGGCATTTTTAACTTTGAATCTTCTTCTAGTTCGACCTGGTAGAATGCATTGCCTAGATCGATTGATGTGAAATATCTGGTTCCATACAATTTGTCCATCATTTCTATGTAGTTTAAGGTTTTTTAGAATGTCTATAGTGTTTATTCTATGTTTAATCATCGTCGTACATCTGATATCCCATTTATCAGCCATAAAAACGGCTTGATGTGTTTAACAATATCAGTAATCTTTGATTTTTCTGCAATTTCCATAGTTTCCTTAGCTCTTTTGAATCTTTCCTTGTTTGTAACCTTGTGTCCAAACTTGGCTCCTAAGTTACATAATTGTTAAACTTGTTCATTCACACCATTTCTTTTCTTTTTCCGACGTAACTCGATTCCGAACATCCTCTGCAATTCTATGCCTTCTATCATGTCTGATTTTACGTCGTTTACTACAATGAAGTAAAAAAAAGTTATATTTCTCCATTTTTCTTTAATTTCTATGCCCAATGACATTTTACCCATAAAATCTAGTTGACTAAGGTTTGCACAGTTTAATATAATATTTGCCTTTTCTAATGTTACGTTCGTTAGTTTCTCAAAAATCTTTCTGTAAATTATATTTACTCGTGTACCTGTTTAATAAACAATCATCAACGTTACCTTGTATCTTCAACTTTACACTCGACCGGCCTTTCATCTATCTTCCATACATCTATTGACAAAATCCTGATATCTTCTGTGTTTTTCCTTCAATTGTTCACACTAAAATATTACATATCACTATATCATAAGTGTTAAACAATTTTATGTGTGCCCCAGATTAAGAAATTAGCAAAATTTTGCATTTTAATAGGATATCAAGTCAGAATATTTCAGGCCATATATTGTTTTGGTTGGAATATACGATAGCTTCACACTTAAGCTGGGGTAGAAAACACCCCACAAGGTAATGAACAGTTAATTATAGAGCACTAAATTGTCAAAGCATATGCATATCCGACAACTTATTTTACGTTTTATCGTAACAGTAAAGCCCTAAAACGGCTTAGAAGATCTGCGCAATATGAGTAGATATTATTAATAGACCAGAGGCTCAGAAATGGTTCACCAAATTAAAGGACTACACTAATGTGTCTCATTTCAGTTAACTGACTGACTTTGAAAAAGATCGTTTCAAAGGGATGGTAAAGAAAAAGTTCACCTTGAATTACATTAGACTTCACTGAATAAATGAATCGCAATCAGTAATCCATTTAATATCGAGAGGAGCCACTAAACAAGATTTGAAACTTGATATGAAACTAAAAACATCTGTATTTTATATTTACATCAGATTTGTTTGATTTGCACTCGAGCAATTATGGATACTTCAAGTTTTTTATCACATCGTCGTTTGTATTGAAAATTAGTGCATTACGTGAATTTTATATAAAGAGTGAGTGGAAGTGCTGGAAGAAACAATGGCTCAAGTATGCAAAATCTTCATCCTCTAAAGACGATGTTTTGCGTGCAGTAGGACTAAATTCTCATTAAATATAAATACACTTATTGAATCAGACAATCATCCAGAATTTAATCACGTCTAAATTGTATCGTTTGAATAAGACGATTCTTAAAAACCGATCTAATCTTCAAGAACAAATGATTTTACAGCATGTCAGTTCTCAGAGATACACTGCACAATTCACAAAACGGCAGCACATGAGTTCGGCTTTGAGACTTTGATGCATTTTCTGTACTGTCCGTACCTTGTGAAGTCAGTTTATTACATTTTCGCTCCATTTCATGAAAATGATATGATGTTCACAATCGGTTTAGATTTTTAAAATTGGTAAAACTACTTTGAAACTAGACAAAGAAACTTTTGGCTTAACGGGATTAACAAATTTGCAGAACAGTTGGAGAAGGTTGTTATCAATAGGGGGTACTTCTTCATTTTTACTTAAAAATTTGTTGTTAATAGTCGTACGAAATTTTTCATCAACCTGTTAGAAGTTTTAGTATTTCATGTATACTGTAATATTAATGATTTATTATTTATGTACATATATTTGAGTATTTACAGAATTCCATAGATTATTTAAATAAAATTTTGTATTTTATAAAAATTATTTCTAATATTCTATTGCAAATGCGAAACCTATTTGAGCAAAATAATAAAATGATTTTCAAAGGCAAATATTATAATACATTTTTTGTTATTTTTATCTTTTGTATCAATGTTTCTTTGAGTGTAAAGAAATGTCAAAATTGTTGTATTTGTTTTATTTTTAAAATAATGAAAGTATTTGTAGAATAAATAATTGGTAATGAAACTCAAGTGAGTGAAAATAGTAAGTTGAGTTGTGTGATTTAACCCTAACACTTTCTTTATATTCTTCTTAATATTTAAACGAATTATGAGTTCGATTCTGGTTTATTATTTAAGTAATGTTAATTTATTGTTTTAATTTATTTGTTCGAAAAGTTAATAATATTAATTATCAAAGAAATTAATATTTTGAAAATAACTAATATTTTCATCGATTCATATTAACTTTAATTGCACTAATATAGTGGAAAAATAAAAATGGATAAATTTAATAAAAAATAAATGGCAGAAAAAAGGAAAATATGATTTGAAAATTAAAAAAAATAATAGGTAGTCAAATAATATAATCCGATGTGACTATTATGGCCATGAATTTTATGGTCTTATAATTCAACAGTTGTAAATATGGTAAATTAATCGATGGCTTGTTTCTTGAATTTTGTTTAATATTCAACGGAAATAAATTGACAGGAATACACATTGGTTACTCCGAATTTCAATATCATGTTAAGATTGCATACCCGAAGAAATTTGCAGACTGAAACAAATCGATTATGCAATTTAATCAACAATTAATTGTTTTGAACTTACATTTTAGAGTAAATTTGTAGGGGATCGGTTCCCTAATAATTCTTTTTTATAACTATTTTCCCTTTTAAGAGTAATTTTTATTAAAAACACCTTTATTATTAATAATATTATTATTATTATTAATAATATTATTAATAATAATAATAATAATAATATTATTATTAATAATAATAATCATCATTGATAACAGAGTGGGTGGCGCAGTGGTGTGACTGCGGCGGATTGGTGACGGTGGCGACTCTATTGGCAGAGTGGAAGAACAAAATAATATCTCACCCGGAAAGAGAGGAAATAGAATCATTTTTTTGATTTTTAAAATTATTAAGTTCCGTGACCTAATAATTATAATATATTAATGGATCCAAAGTATTCTTAATAACAATCTCCTGTGTTTAAATATTCAGAAAATTTTTAACAGATTCAAATGTGGTGTAATTTGTTATTTTAAATAAATGTTAGAAAATTCTTATATGGCGACTACGCCGAATGTTGCATTCAATTTAGCTCCAAATACATTCAGTGGTAAAGAAGATATCGACACTTTTATTCGAGATTGCAAACGGTTCTTCGAAGTGGTACAGATCAATGAAGCAATCCAAGGAATCGTCGTCAATGCATTCATAAGTAAAGATTTAATGTTACATATGAATCAGTGGATCCGAAAATTTCAAATTTCGAGGAACCATTGAGGAAAACTTTTAGTCGGCCTACGTCCTTAATTCAAGACTTGCAAGATTTAATATCACATCGAAAAGGCACAGATTCCTCAAGCGCCTATTTCAATAAGATCGAGAAAATGATTGACAAAGTTATGGCTCATAAATGGAATAATGGAGAATTAATGTCATATTTTCTAACCCACTGTGTGGAAGATATTGATGTTAAAACACACATTTATATGCAGGATGCCAAATCGCCAGAATCCATTAAAACAATAATAGAAAAGATTGAAAATGTGAAGAAAGAAGTGCATGTCAACGAAATTGCCAACATTAATCGACCGAGAACATTCGCTAATGTTATAAAAGAGAGAGACAGATTTGCACCGCAACCCGGTTATTCGCAATCAAGAAACTCAGTGCCTACGTATCAAAACAGGAGATCAGAACCAATGAGAAATGGATCGCAAAATGGACAAAAAGGTAATAAAACATTTATTTCCTATGGTCGCGGGAAAGACAGTCATATGAAAAAGGATTGTACAGAAAATACTATGGTTTGTTACGGTTGCAGAGGTATGGGTCATATCAGAAGACAGTGTTCATATTTGAGATGTTCTCAGTGCAATGCATAAGGTCATCTTGGATATCAATGTCGCAGAGACTACCGATCTCCAAGCTGGAATAATAAATAGTGGTCAAATGAAAGAGGGGGACGAAATTGAACATGGCTGGAATCAATGATGCAGAAGACGAAAATCAGACCGGATATGAGACAGATCTTTGGGGCTCCGGCAGGCCAGGAGATGCTCGGAGCCATCTGCTAAAAAGTAAAAATATTTTGGATCCTTTTATCTGTAATTGCAATATATAATTACAATTGTAATGTAACTAATAATTTTAAGTATATTAATTCTATTTATAAAAAATGAATATAGTATAATAATATAGATGACGAAATTAGCGATTTTATTGTTGAAAATGATAGTAAATATAATAGAATATGTGGAGTTCATGCAGTAAAAACTAAAAATATAGAACCATGTGTTGAAGAAATAGTGTCTAAAGGAGTTTTAAGCGGTTTTATAATTAACCCAAATGGCGTAATTGACTATAAAACATTTAATGGGAGATCAAGAATTGAAGCAGTAATAAGAGACGTTAAAAAATATTTATTAGATACTGGTGCCCGAATTTATGTTATTAACCAATGTTAAGTACGAAAATTAAACCTCGCAGTAAGTAAGGAAATAATAACATCAGTTATATGTGCAAATGAAAGTAGTATGGAGATTATTGCAACTTGCATGATAAATGTGAAATGGAGAAATATTAATTTAAATCAAATATTTTATGTTGCTGAAAAAGTATGCCCATTAATCATTTTTAGACTAAATTTAATTAGAGGAATAGGTTTGGAACTTCAATAGAGATTTAAATCTGATGAAGATGATAAAATAAAAGAGTTAACGGGTGTTGAAATTTGTTCATTAGATCCTTATATTGGCAAAAATATATATGGAAATGCCTCGAGACTTGCAAATGCTAAAGAAAAATTAAATTTAAAAGAGGGACCGGATATATTTAGAATCTTTGAGAAATATAAAAGTATTTTTATGGCTGGAAAATGGGATATTATGAAAACTTCTTTAATGAAACATGAAATTAAAACAACAGGTGAACCAATTTTACAAAAACCATGGAGACAACCAGCACATTTAGAACGTCATATAAAAAAGCAATCGCGAATTTAGAAGAAAATGGGATTATTGAAAAATGTTCGTTCCCGTGGAACATACCCATGGTGTGTGTATGGAAAAAAGAGAAAAACGAGATTAGATTGTGTTTAGATTTCCGATTATTAAATCAAGTTACAGAAAGACCAGCATTTCCAATACCGAATATAGATGAAATGTTGAATTCACTAAGAGGAATGAAATGGTTCAGCTGTTTTGATTTAGGTAATGCTTACCAAGTAGAACTTGAGGACTCTTCAAAGTTGAAAATAGCATTCTCAACGAGATCGGGACAATTTTGCTTTACAAGAATGTCATTTGATATTGCCGCTGCACCAGCAACTTTTCAAAGATTGATGAACGACATATTGGGAGATATGATATGGAAAGAAGCTTTAGTATACTTGGAAGATATTTTAGTATTTTCAGATTCAGAAGCAGAGCATCTAATGAGATTGGAGAAGTTATTTTCAAGAATACAGACCGCTGGATTAAAGATAAATCCAGAAAAATGTAAGTTGTTCAGACAAGAACTTCGGTTTTTGGGACATATCATTAATAGAGAAGGCATAAAAACAGATTCAGATAAAATAAAATCTATAGTCGAATTCAAACAACCAAAGTGTGTAAAAAAGTTAAGAAGCTTTTTAGGGTTGTGTAATTACTATAGGAAATTTATCCAGGATTACTCAAAAATAGCTAAACCTTTATAGACTATGTGTGGAAGCTCAAAAGATGTACTATACTGGAATGAGTATCACACAATCCTTTGAAAAATTAAAGTCAGTTTTAACAGTTGAACTTTTTCTTCCAAATTTCAAAACTACCGTTTCCATTAAATTTTTCCAAATGATCGAGTATAATTTTTAAATCACTTATCATTGCCAGGATGGTTTGTAACAACGAATAAAAAATTTATAAAATTTATTTTTCAACAAAAATACTTTTAAATAGATATTATTTAAACAAATAATTATCCATATTTTTTCATGTTAAATATTTCATTTAATAAATAAATTTAACATGTAACAAGATCCAAAGTATTCTTAATAAAAATCTCCTGTGTTTATTCAGAAAACTAATATTCAGAAAATTTGTAACAGATTCAAATTTTGTGTAATTTGTTATTTTAAATAAATGTTGGAAAATTCTTATACAGATTACAAAGTTTATTGGAAATAAAAATTTTACATAAACACCGATCAGCTTCTTTTTACTTTTTCGTCTTCGACGTTTTTCTATCCATTTTTAAAAAGCCTGTCAATTTTTTATTTTTTTAAATGTTGTAGTAAAACAAAATTATGAGTAATGAAATTTTTTAATTCTAGTTTAAGAAAAATTCTTGGTCCGATTGATTGAAATGTGTGACTTTTTCGGGAAATGTGTTTCGATAAATGCTAGTTAAAAAATAAAGAAAGAATAATATTTACATTGGAAAAAATCCTGAATGCTTTAATTATTTGTAGGAAATAGGCAATAGGCAATGAGGATTATTGTGAATATTATTGCTTCGTGTAGTGATTTGGGATTGGGTCACTTCTACTCAGATGGATGTTTAATATTTTAATTCTTATTATCTAAAACTAATTTCTTCAAATTTAGATTTAATATTCAAATTTTTAATTCATTATGCTTGTATATTTTAAATTATTTAATTTTTTTCAAATTTGTAAATTATTAAATCAATTTATATTTTTAAACGATTAATAGTTATTTTATTTTAACTGATAACATTTCTAGTAAATATTATTAATAGAATACATGTATTATTAATTGAATATATGTTCAAGTTAGTTCAGATTTTGGGATGAAAAGTATTGAGCATTGATTGATGAATATGAGCAGAAGCACTTTTGCTGATTGTCATTGTAAGTAGCGTTTATGCCACTTTCATTATTATCCAATTCAGAAGTCATAATTTACTACCACAATATTTATTATTATCAAAAATCCCAATCTTCAAACAAATTTTCGTTAATTAAAATTTTCGTCTCGTCTCATAAATTTTATTTTACTTTCAATTTGTGAAAAAAACATAATTTATTATTATTCTATAACTTATTTTGACATTTTACTATTTAAAATTTTTATTATTTTTAAAATTATATGACAAATAAAATTAATTTATTCCATTAAAATTAATTAATTATAAAATTTTATTACCTATAAAACTAATTTATTTCATTTAAATAAGATGCAATCAACTTTTAAAATTCTAAAAATATTTATTATTAAACACATTTTATTTGTTGAAAATTTTATTTAAACTAAGTCTTTATTATGTATTTTTAAAAAATATTCTAAACACAATAAAACTAATTTTACATTTATAGACATCTAATTTTGTAAAAAAACTTTAATTTCGTAAAAACTTTTGTAGTGGCTTGATATATAAATTTACACAAAAACTTATTTAATGTATTATTTCTTTTAAAATTTTTATATTAAAAACATTTAATAATTCAGCGAATCGAAAATTTAAACTAACCCCTCATAGTCATAAAGATGATCAAATTGTAATTGTAAATGTTGTAACAAATGTGTGATTTCTAACAATAATCATAGTACATGTTTCACTAATTTTTGACGTGCGCATTTTCAATTATAAGTTTATACAAATTAATAGAAATATTTTTACAGCAATCAAGTAGATCAACCGTTCCCAACTAGGGGTACACGAAAGGTTGCTTGGGGTACTAGCAAAAGGTATTATGGTATAAAATTCAATTGCAATCTAGCTTAAAAACTCAAAAGAATCTTTAAAAACATTGCAAATGGTTATTTTCTTATATTAAAATAATTAAATATGAAATAGTACCGTATGCTGATTTTTTAATCACATTTATAAGGGCAAAATACTCGTCTAGTAAGCATAAAATTGTATACGGTAACTTTTGATGACGCGTTTGGTTCTGCTCTCTGAATGGTTATCTGAAATTACTAAATGATTTCTTATTTGTGTGTACATATATTAGGTTGGTCGAAAAATAATGGCGGTTTTGGGACACAAACTTCAAAGACGTGCAAATTCACAGAAACAAAAGTTTATTAATCAAAGTATGAACCGTTGGCATCAATACAT